>JANJGN010002645.1:0-64013 GCA_026770705.1 Isurus oxyrinchus
AGTTAAACAGAGGCAAACAGAGTTAAACAGATTTAAACAGAGTTAACGAGAGGAAGACAGAGTTTCGCAGGAATAAAACAGAGGCAAGCAGAGTTTAACAGAGTTAAACAGAAGCAAACAGAGTTAAAATGATGCAAACTGAGTTAAACAGAGTTAAACCGTGTTAGACAGAGGCAAATAGAGTTAAACAGAGTTAAACAGAGGCAAACAGAGTTAAACAGAGGCAAAGAGATGGAAACAGAGTTAAACAGAGGCAAAGAGAGGCAAACAGAGTTAAACAGAGTGCAACAGAGGCAAACAGAGTTAAACAGAGGCAAACAGATTTAAACAGAGGCAAACAGAGTTAAACAGAGTAAAACAGAGGCAAACAAATTTTAACAGAGTCAAACAGAGGCAAGCAGAGTTAAACAGAGTTAAACAGAGGCAAACAGAGTTAAACAGAGTGAGACAGAGTTAAACAGAGGAAAATAGAGTAAAAATGATTTAAACAGAGGCAAACAGATTTAAACAGAGGCCAAAAGAGTTAAACAGATTTAAACAGAGTTAAACAGAGGCAAAGAGAGGCAAACAGAGTTAAACAGAGGCAAAGGGAGGCAAACAGAGTTAAGCAGAGGCAAACAGAGTTAAACAGAGGCAAACACAGTTAAACAGAGTTAAACAGAGGCAAACAGAGTTAAACAGAGTTGAACAGAGGCAAACAGATTTAAACAGAGGCAAACAGAGTTAAACAGAGTAAAACAGAGGCAAACAAATTTTAACAGATTCAAACAGAGTCAAGCAGAGTTAAACAGAGGCAGAAGGAGTTGAACAGAGTTAAACAGAGGCAAACAGATTTAAACAGAGGCAGACAGATTTAAACACAGTTAGAGAGAGGCAGACATAGTTTCGCAGAGATAAACATGGCAAACAGAGTTCAACAGAGTTAAACAGAGGCAAACAGAGTTTAACAGAGTAAAACAGAGGCAAACAGAGGCAAACAGATTTAAACAGAGGCAAACAGAGTTAAACAGAGTAAAACAGAGGCAAACAAATTTTAACAGAGTCAAACAGAGGCAAGCAGAGTTAAACAGAGTTAAACAGAGGCAAACAGAGTTAAACAGAGTTGAACAGAGGCAAAGAGAGGCAAACAGATTTAAGCAAAGGCAAACTGAGTTAAACAGAGTTGAACAGAGGCAAACAGAGGCAAACAGAGTGACACAGAGGCAAACAGAGTTAAACTGAGGCAAACAGAGTTAAACAGAGGCAAACAGAGGCAAAGAGAGGCAAACAGAGTTAAACAGAGCCAAACAGAGTTGAACAGAGGCAAAGAGAGGCAAACAGATTTAAGCAAAGGCAAACTGAGTTAAACAGAGTTAAACAGAGGCAAACAGAGTGAAACAGAGGCAAACAGAGTTAAACAGAGGCAAACAGAGTTAAACAGAGGCAAACAGAGGCAGCGGGAGGCAGACAGGGTTAAACAGAGTTGAACAGAGGCAAAGAGAGGCAAACAGAGTTAAACAGAGGCAAAGAGAGGCAAACAGAGTTAAACAGAGGCAAAGAGTGGCAAACAGAGTTAAACAGAGGCAACGAGAGGCAAACAGAGTTAAGCAGAGGCAAACTAAGTTAAACAGAGTTAAAAAGAGGCAAGCAGAGTTAAACAGAGCTAAACAGAGGCAAACAGAGTTAAACAGAGTTAAACAGAGGCAAACAGAGTTAAACAGAGTTGAACAGAGGCAAAGAGAGGCAAACAGAGTTAAGCAAATTCAAACAGAGTTAAACAGAGTGAAACAGAGGCAAACAGAGTTAACCAGAGGCAAACAGAGCGAAACAGAGGCAAACAGAGGCAACCAGAGGCAAAGAGAGGCAAACAGAGTTAAACAGAGTTAAACAGAGGCAAACAGAGACACACAGAGTTAGCAGAGTGAAACAGAGTTAAACAGAGGCAAACAGAGTTAAACCTATGCAGACAGAGTTAAACAGAATTAAACAGAGGCAAACAGAGTAAATCAGAGGCAAACAGATTTAAACAGAGGCAAACAGGGTTAAACAGAGTTAAACAGAGTTAAACAGAGGCAAACAGAGTTAAACAGAGTTAAACAGAGGAAAAGAGTGGCAAACAGAGTTAAACAGAGGCAAAGAGAGGCAAACAGAGTTAAGCCGAGGCAAACAGAGTTAAACAGAGTTAAACAGAGGCAAACAGAATTACACAGAGTTAAACAGAGGCAAAGAGAGGCAAACAGAGTTAAGCAGAGGCAAAAAGAGTTAAACAGAGTTAAACACAGTTAAACAGAGGCAAACAGAGTTAAAAAGAGTTAAGCAGAGGCAAAGAGTAGCAAACAGAGTTAAACAGAGTTGAACAGATTTAAACAGAGTTAAGCAGAGTTAAACAGAGTTAAGCAGAGTTAAACAGAGGCAAACAGAGGCAAACAGAGTTAAACAGATTTAAACAGAGTGAAACAGAGTTAAAAAGAGGAAAACAGAGTTAAACAGAGTTAAACAGAGGTAAACAGAGTTAAACAGAGTTAAACAGAGGCAAACAGAGGCAAAGATAGGCAAACAGAGTTAAACAGAGGCAGAGTTAAACAGAGTTAAACAGAGACAAACAGAGTTAAACAGAGTTATACAGATATAAAAGAGAGTGAAACAGAGTTAAACAGAGGCAAACAGAGTCAAACAGAGTTAAACAGAGGCAAACAGAGTTAAACAGAGGCAAAGAGAGGCAAACAGAGTTAAACAGAGGCAAAGAGAGGCAAACAGAGTTAAGCAGAGGCAAACGGAGTTAAACAGAGTTAAACAGAGGCAAACAGAGTTAAACAGATATAAACAGAGGCAAACAGAGTTAAACAGAGTTGAACAGAGGCAAACAGAGTTAAACAGAGTGACACAGAGGCAAACAGAGTTAAACAGAGGCAAACAGAGTTAAACAGAGGCAAACAGAGGCAAAGAGAGGCAAACAGAGTTAAACAGAGGCAAACAGAGTTAAACAGAGGCAAACAGAGACAAACAGAGTTAAACAGAGTGGACAAGAGTTAAACAGAGGCAAACAGAGGCAAACAGAGTGAAACAGAGGAAAAGAGAGGCAAACAGAGTTAAACAGAGGCACACAGATTTAAACAGAGTTAAACAGAGGCAAACAGAGTTAAACAGATTTAAACAGAGTTAACGAGAGGAAGACAGAGTTTCGCAGGAATAAACAGAGGCAAGCAGAGTTTAACAGAGTTAAACAGAAGCAAACAGAGTTAAAAAGATGCGAACTGAGTTAAACAGAGTTAAACCGTGTTAGACAGAGGCAAATAGAGTTAAACAGAGTTAAAGAGAGTTAAACTGAGTTAAAAAGAGACAAGCAGAGTTAAACAAAGGCAAACAGAGTTAAACAGAGGCAAACAGAGACAAACAGAGTTAAACAGAGTGGACAAGAGTTAAACAGAGGCAAACAGAGGCAAACAGAGTGAAACAGAGGAAAAGAGAGGCAAACAGAGTTAAACAGAGGCACACAGATTTAAACAGAGTTAAACAGAGGCAAACAGAGTTAAACAGATTTAAACAGAGTTAACGAGAGGAAGACAGAGTTTCGCAGGAATACACAGAGGCAAGCAGAGTTTAACAGAGTTAAACAGAAGCAAACAGAGTTAAAAAGATGCAAACTGAGTTAAACAGAGTTAAACCGTGTTAGACAGAGGCAAATAGAGTTAAACAGAGTTAAAGAGAGTTAAACTGAGTTAAAAAGAGACAAACAGAGTTAAACAAAGGCAAACAGAGTTAAACAGAGGCAAAGAGAGGCAAACGGAGTTAAGCAGATGCAAACAGAGTTACACAGAGTAAAACAGAGACAAAGAGAGGCAAACAGAGTTAAACCTACGCAGACAGAGTTAAACAGAGTTAAACAGAGGCAAACAGAGTTAAACAGAGTTAAACAAAGGCAAACAGAGGCAAACAGAGCTAAACAAAGTGAAACAGAGTTGGAAAGAGGAAAACAGAGTTAAACAGAGTTAAACAAAGGCAAAAAGAGGCAAACAGAGTTAAACAGAGTGAGACAGAGTTAAACAGAGGAAAATAGAGTAAAAATGATTTAAACAGAGGCAAACAGAGTAAATCAGAGGCAAACAGATTTAAACAGAGGCAAAAAGAGTTAAACAGAGTTAAACAGAGGCAAAGAGAGGCAAACAGAGTTAAACAGAGGCAAAGGGAGGCAAACAGAGTTAAGCAGAGGCAAAAAGAGTTAACCAGAGTTAAACAGAGGCAAACACAGTTAAACAGAGTTAAACAGAGGCAAACAGAGTTAAGCAGAGTTGAACAGAGGCAAAGAGAGGCAAACAGATTTAAGCAAAGGCAAACTGAGTTAAACAGAGTTAAACAGAGGCAAACAGAGTGAAACAGAGGCAAACAGAGTTAAACAGAGGCAAACAGAGTTAAACAGAGGCAAACAGAGGCAGCCGGAGGCAGACAGGGTTAAACAGAGTTGAACAGAGGCAAAGAGAGGCAAACAGAGTTAAACAGAGGCAAAGAGAGGCAAACAGAGTTAAACAGAGTGAAACAGAGGCAAACAGAGTTAAACAGAGGCAAACAGATTTAAACAGAGGCAAACAGAGTTAAACAGAGTAAAACAGAGGCAAACAAATCTTAACAGAGTCAAACAGAGGCAAGCAGAGTTAAACAGAGGCAGACAGAGTTGAACAGAGTTAAACAGAGGCAAACAGATTTAAACAGAGGCAGACAGATTTAAACACAGTTAGAGAGAGGCAGACATAGTTTCGCAGAGATAAACATGGCAAACAGAGTTCAACAGAGTTAAACAGAGGCTAACAGAGTTTAACAGAGTAAAACAGAGGCAAGCAGAGGCAAACAGATTTAAACAGAGGCAAACAGAGGCAAACAGAGGCAAACAGAGTTGAACAGAGGCAAAGAGAGGCAAACAGAGTTAAGCAAAGGCAAACAGAGTTAAACAGAGTGAAACAGAGTTAAGCAGAGTTAAACAGAGGCAAACAGAGGAAAACAGAGTTAAACAGATTTAAACAGAGTGAAACAGATTTAAAAAGAGGAAAACAGAGTTAAACAGAGTTAAACAGAGGCAAACAGATTTAAACAGAGGCAAAAAGTGTTAAACAGAGTTAAACAGAGGCAAAGATAGGCAAACAGAGTTAAACAGAGGCAGATTTAAACAGAGTTAAACAGAGACAAACAGAGTTAAACAGAGTTATACAGATATAAAAGAGAGTGAAACAGAGTTAAACAGAGGCAAACAGAGTTAAACAGAGGCAAAGAGAGGCAAACAGAGTTAAACAGAGGCAAAGAGAGGCAAACAGAGTTAAGCAGAGGCAAACGGAGTTAAACAGAGTTAAACAGAGGCAAACAGAGTTAAACAGATATAAACAGAGGCAAACAGAGTTAAACAGAGTTGAACAGAGGCAAACAGAGTTAAACAGAGTGACACAGAGGCAAACAGAGTTAAACAGAGGCAAACAGAGTTAAACAGAGGCAAACAGAGGCAAAGAGAGGCAAACAGAGTTAAACAGAGGCAAACAGAGTTAAACAGAGGCAAACAGAGACAAACAGAGTTAAACAGAGTGGACAAGAGTTAAACAGAGGCAAACAGAGGCAAACAGAGTGAAACAGAGGAAAAGAGAGGCAAACAGAGTTAAACAGAGGCACACAGATTTAAACAGAGTTAAACAGAGGCAAACAGAGTTAAACAGATTTAAACAGAGTTAACGAGAGGAAGACAGAGTTTCGCAGGAATAAACAGAGGCAAGCAGAGTTTAACAGAGTTAAACAGAAGCAAACAGAGTTAAAAAGATGCAAACTGAGTTAAACAGAGTTAAACCGTGTTAGACAGAGGCAAATAGAGTTAAACAGAGTTAAAGAGAGTTAAACAGAGTTAAAAAGAGACAAGCAGAGTTAAACAGAGGCAAACAGAGTTAAACAGAGGCAAAGAGAGGCAAACGGAGTTAAGCAGATGCAAACAGAGTTACACAGAGTAAAACAGAGACAAAGAGAGGCAAACAGAGTTAAACCTACACAGACAGAGTTAAACAGAGTTAAACAGAGGCAAGCAGAGTTAAACAGAGTTAAACAAAGGCAAACAGAGGCAAACAGAGCTAAACAAAGTGAAACAGAGTTAGAAAGAGGAAAACAGAGTTAAACAGAGTTAAACAAAGGCAAACAGAGGCAAACAGAGTTAAACAGAGTGAGACAGAGTTAAACAGAGGAAAATAGAGTAAAAATGATTTAAACAGAGTTAAACAGAGTAAATCAGAGGCAAACAGATTTAAACAGAGGCAAAAAGAGTTAAACAGAGTTAAACAGAGTTAAACAGAGGCAAAGAGAGGCAAACAGAGTTAAACAGAGGCAAAGGGAGGCAAACAGAGTTAAGCAGAGGCAAACAGAGTTAACCAGAGTTAAACAGAGGCAAACACAGTTAAACAGAGTTAAACAGAGGCAAACAGAGTTAAACAGAGTTGAACAGAGGCAAAGAGAGGCAAACAGATTTAAGCAAAGGCAAACTGAGTTAAACAGAGTTAAACAGAGGCAAACAGAGTTAAACAGAGGCAAACAGAGGCAGCCGGAGGCAGACAGAGTTAAACAGAGTTGAACAGAGGCAAAGAGAGGCAAACAGAGTTAAACAGAGGCAAAGAGAGGCAAACAGAGTTAAACAGAGTGAAACAGAGGCAAACAGAGTTAAACAGAGGCAAACAGATTTAAACAGAGGCAAACAGAGTTAAACAGAGTAAAACAGAGGCAAACAAATTTTAACAGAGTCAAACAGAGGCAAGCAGAGTTAAACAGAGGCAGACAGAGTTGAACAGAGTTAAACAGAGGCAAACAGATTTAAAAAGAGGCAGACAGATTTAAACACAGTTAGAGAGAGGCAGACATAGGTTCGCAGAGATAAACATGGCAAACAGAGTTCAACAGAGTTAAACAGAGGCAAACAGAGTTTAACAGCGTAAAACAGAGGCAAACAGAGGCAAACAGATTTAAACAGAGGCAAACAGAGTTAAACAGAGTAAAACAGAGGCAAACAAATTTTAACAGAGTCAAACAGAGGCAAGCAGAGGCAAACAGATTTAAACAGAGGCAAACAGAGGCAAACAGAGTTAAACAGAGTTGAACAGAGGCAAACAGAGGCAAACAGAGTTAAGCAAAGGCAAACAGAGTTAAACAGAGTGAAACAGAGTTAAGCAGAGTTAAACAGAGGCAAACAGAGGAAAACAGAGTTAAACAGATTTAAACAGAGTGAAACAGAGTTAAAAAGAGGAAAACAGAGTTAAACAGAGTTAAACAGAGGCAAACAGATTTAAACAGAGGCAAAAAGTGTTAAACAGAGTTAAACAGAGGCAAAGATAGGCAAACAGAGTTAAACAGAGGCAGAGTTAAACAGAGACAAACAGAGTTAAACAGAGTTATACAGATATAAAAGAGAGTGAAACAGAGTTAAACAGAGGCAAACAGAGTTAAACAGAGGCAAAGAGAGGCAAACAGAGTTAAACAGAGGCAAAGAGAGGCAAACAGAGTTAAGCAGAGGCAAACGGAGTTAAACAGAGTTAAACAGAGGCAAACAGAGTTGAACAGAGTTAAACAGAGGCAAACAGATTTAAACAGAGGCAGACAGATTTAAACACAGTTAGAGAGAGGCAGACATAGTTTCGCAGAGATAAACATGGCAAACAGAGTTCAACAGAGTTAAACAGAGGCAAACAGAGTTTAACAGCGTAAAACAGAGGCAAACAGAGGCAAACAGATTTAAACAGAGGCAAACAGAGTTAAACAGAGTAAAACAGAGGCAAACAAATTTTAACAGAGTCAAACAGAGGCAAGCAGAGTTAAACAGAGTTAAACAGAGGCAAACAGAGTTAAACAGAGTTGAACAGAGGCAAAGAGAGTCAAACAGAGTTAAGCAAAGGCAAACAGAGTTAAACAGAGTGAAACAGAGTTAAGCAGAGTTAAACAGAGGCAAACAGAGGAAAACAGAGTTAAACAGATTTAAACAGAGTGAAACAGAGTTAAAAAGAGGAAAACAGAGTTAAACAGAGTTAAACAGAGGCAAACAGATTTAAACAGAGGCAAAAAGTGTTAAACAGAGTTAAACAGAGGCAAAGATAGGCAAACAGAGTTAAACAGAGGCAGAGTTAAACAGAGTTAAACAGAGGCAAACAGAGTTAAACAGATTTAAACAGAGTTAACGAGAGGAAGACAGAGTTTCGCAGGAATAAACAGAGGCAAGCAGAGTTTAACAGAGTTAAACAGAAGCAAACAGAGTTAAAAAGATGCAAACTGAGTTAAACAGAGTTAAACCGTGTTAGACAGAGGCAAATAGAGTTAAACAGAGTTAAACAGAGGCAAACAGAGTTAAACAGAGGCAAAGAGAGGGAAACAGAGTTAAACAGAGGCAAAGAGAGGCAAACAGAGTTAAACAGAGTGCAACAGAGGCAAACAGAGTTAAACAGAGGCAAACAGATTTAAACAGAGGCAAACAGAGTTAAACAGAGTAAAACAGAGGCAAACAAATTTTAACAGAGTCAAACAGAGGCAAGCAGAGTTAAACAGAGTTAAACAGAGGCAAACAGAGTTAAACAGAGTGAGACAGAGTTAAACAGAGGAAAATAGAGTAAAAATGATTGAAACAGAGGCAAACAGAGTAAATCAGAGGCAAACAGATTTAAACAGAGGCCAAAAGAGTTAAACAGATTTAAACAGAGTTAAACAGAGGCAAAGAGAGGCAAACAGAGTTAAACAGAGGCAAAGGGAGGCAAACAGAGTTAAGCAGAGGCAAACAGAGTTAAACAGAGGCAAACACAGTTAAACAGAGTTAAAAAGAGGCAAACAGAGTTAAACAGAGTTGAACAGAGGCAAACAGATTTAAACAGAGGCAAACAGAGTTAAACAGAGTAAAACAGAGGCAAACAAATTTTAACAGATTCAAACAGAGTCAAGCAGAGTTAAACAGAGGCAGACGGAGTTGAACAGAGTTAAACAGAGGCAAACAGATTTAAACAGAGGCAGACAGATTTAAACACAGTTAGAGAGAGGCAGACATAGTTTCGCAGAGATAAACATGGCAAACAGAGTTCAACAGAGTTAAACAGAGGCAAACAGAGTTTAACAGAGTAAAACAGAGGCAAACAGAGGCAAACAGATTTAAACAGAGGCAAACAGAGTTAAACAGAGTAAAACAGAGGCAAACAAATTTTAACAGAGTCAAACAGAGGCAAGCAGAGTTAAACAGAGTTAAACAGAGGCAAACAGAGTTAAACAGAGTTGAACAGAGGCAAAGAGAGGCAAACAGATTTAAGCAAAGGCAAACTGAGTTAAACAGAGTTGAACAGAGGCAAACAGAGGCAAACAGAGTGACACAGAGGCAAACAGAGTTAAACTGAGGCAAACAGAGTTAAAGAGAGGCAAACAGAGGCAAAGAGAGGCAAACAGAGTTAAACAGAGCCAAACAGAGTTGAACAGAGGCAAAGAGAGGCAAACAGATTTAAGCAAAGGCAAACTGAGTTAAACAGAGTTAAACAGAGGCAAACAGAGTGAAACAGAGGCAAACAGAGTTAAACAGAGGCAAACAGAGTTAAACAGAGGCAAACAGAGGCAGCGGGAGGCAGACAGGGTTAAACAGAGTTGAACAGAGGCAAAGAGAGGCAAACAGAGTTAAACAGAGGCAAAGAGAGGCAAACAGAGTTAAACAGAGTGAAACAGAGGCAAACAGAGTTAAACAGAGGCAAACAGATTTAAACAGAGGCAAACAGAGTTAAACAGAGTAAAACAGAGGCAAACAAATCTTAACAGAGTCAAACAGAGGCAAGCAGAGTTAAACAGAGTTAAACAGAGGCAGACAGAGTTGAACAGAGTTAAACAGAGGCAAACAGATTTAAACAGAGGCAGACAGATTTAAACACAGTTAGAGAGAGGCAGACATAGTTTCGCAGAGATAAACATGGCAAACAGAGTTCAACAGAGTTAAACAGAGGCTAACAGAGTTTAACAGAGTAAAACAGAGGCAAACAGAGGCAAACAGATTTAAACAGAGGCAAACAGAGGCAAACAGAGTTAAACAGAGTTGAACAGAGGCAAAGAGAGGCAAACAGAGTTAAGCAAAGGCAAACAGAGTTAAACAGAGTGAAACAGAGTTAAGCAGAGTTAAACAGAGGCAAACAGAGGAAAACAGAGTTAAACAGATTTAAACAGAGTGAAACAGAGTTAAAAAGAGGAAAACAGAGTTAAACAGAGTTAAACAGAGGCAAACAGATTTAAACAGAGGCAAAAAGTGTTAAACAGAGTTAAACAGAGGCAAAGATAGGCAAACAGAGTTAAACAGAGGCAGAGTTAAACAGAGTTAAACAGAGACAAACAGAGTTAAACAGAGTTATACAGATATAAAAGAGAGTGAAACAGAGTTAAACAGAGGCAAACAGAGTTAAACAGAGGCAAAGAGAGGCAAACAGAGTTAAACAGAGGCAAAGAGAGGCTAACAGAGTTAAACAGAGGCAAACAGAGTTAAACAGATATAAACAGAGGCAAACAGAGTTAAACAGAGTTGAACAGAGGCAAGCAGAGTTAAACAGAGTGACACAGAGGCAAACAGAGTTAAACAGAGGCAAACGGAGTTAAACAGAGGCAAACAGAGGCAAAGAGAGGCAAACAGAGTTAAACAGAGGCAGACAGAGTTAAACAGAGGCAAACAGAGACAAACAGAGTTAAACAGAGTGGACAAGAGTTAAACAGAGGCAAACAGAGGCAAACAGAGTGAAACAGAGGAAAAGAGAGGCAAACAGAGTTAAACAGAGGCACACAGATTTAAACAGAGTTAAACAGAGGCAAACAGATTTAAACAGATTTAAACTGAGTTAACGATAGGAAGACAGAGTTTCGCAGGAATAAACAGAGGCAAGCAGAGTTTAACAGAGTTAAACAGAAGCAAACAGAGTTAAAAAGATGCAAACTGAGTTAAACAGAGTTAAACCGTGTTAGACAGAGGCAAATAGAGTTAAACAGAGTTAAAGAGAGTTAAACTGAGTTAAAAAGAGACAAGCAGAGTTAAACAGAGGCAAACAGAGTTAAACAGAGGCAAAGAGAGGCAAACGGAGTTAAGCAGATGCAAACAGAGTTACACAGAGTAAAACAGAGACAAAGAGAGGCAAACAGAGTTAAACCTACGCAGACAGAGTTAAACAGAGTTAAACAGAGGCAAACAGAGTTAAACAGAGTTAAACAAAGGCAAACAGAGGCAAACAGAGCTAAACAAAGTGAAACAGAGTTAGAAAGAGGAAAACAGAGTTCAACAGAGTTAAACAAAGGCAAACAGAGGCAAACAGAGTTAAACAGAGTGAGACAGAGTTAAACAGAGGAAAATAGAGTAAAAATGATTTAAACAGAGGCAAACAGAGTAAATCAGAGGCAAACAGATTTAAACAGAGGCAAAAAGAGTTAAACAGAGTTAAACAGAGGCAAAGAGAGGCAAACAGAGTTAAACAGAGGCAAAGGGAGGCAAACAGAGTTAAGCAGAGGCAAACAGAGTTAAACAGAGTTAAACAGAGGCAAACACAGTTAAACAGAGTTAAACAGAGGCAAACAGAGTTAAACAGAGTTGAACAGAGGCAAAGAGAGGCAAACAGATTTAAGCAAAGGCAACTGAGTTAAACAGAGTTAAACAGAGGCAAACAGAGTGAAACAGAGGCAAACAGAGTTAAACAGAGGCAAACAGAGTTAAACAGAGGCAAACAGAGTTAAACAGAGAAAAACAGAGGCAGACAGATTTAAATACAGTTAGAGAGAGGCAGACATAGTTTCGCAGAGATAAACATGGCAAACAGAGTTCAACAGAGTTAAACAGAGGCAAACAGAGTTTAACAGAGTAAAACAGAGGCAAACAGAGGCAAACAGATTTAAACAGAGGCAAACAGAGGCAAACAGATTTAAACAGAGTTGAACAGAGGCAAAGAGAGGCAAACAGAGTTAAGCAAAGGCAAACAGAGTTAAACAGAGTGAAACAGAGTTAAGCAGAGTTAAACAGAGGCAAACAGAGGAAAACAGAGTTAAACAGAGTTAAACAGAGGCAAACAGATTTATACAGAGGCAAAAAGTGTTAAACAGAGTAAAACAGAGGCAAAGATAGGCAAACAGAGTTAAACAGAGGCAGAGTTAAACAGAGTTAAACAGAGACAAACAGAGTTAAACAGAGTTATACAGATATAAAAGAGAGTGAAACAGAGTTAAACAGAGGCAAACAGAGTTAAACAGAGGCAAAGAGAGGCAAACAGAGTTAAACAGAGGCAAAGAGAGGCTAACAGAGTTAAGCAGAGGCAAACGGAGTTAAACAGAGTTAAACAGAGGCAAACAGAGTTAAACAGATATAAACAGAGGCAAACAGAGTTAAACAGAGTTGAACAGAGGCAAGCAGAGTTAAACAGAGTGACACAGAGGCAAACAGAGTTAAACAGAGGGAAACAGAGTTAAACAGAGGCAAACAGAGGCAAAGAGAGGCAAACAGAGTTAAACAGAGGCAAACAGAGTTAAACAGAGGCAAACAGAGACAAACAGAGTTAAACAGAGTGGACAAGAGTTAAACAGAGGCAAACAGAGGCAAACAGAGTGAAACAGAGGAAAAGAGAGGCAAACAGAGTTAAACAGAGGCACACAGACTTAAACAGAGTTAAACAGAGGCAAACAGATTTAAAAAGATTTAAACAGAGTTAACGATAGGAAGACAGAGTTTCGCAGGAATAAACAGAGGCAAGCAGAGTTTAACAGAGTTAAACAGAAGCAAACAGAGTTAAAAAGATGCAAACTGAGTTAAACAGAGTTAAACCGTGTTAGACAGAGGCAAATAGAGTTAAACAGAGTTAAAGAGAGTTAAACTGAGTTAAAAAGAGACAAGCAGAGTTAAACAGAGGCAAACAGAGTTAAACAGAGGCAAAGAGAGGCAAACGGAGTTAAGCAGATGCAAACAGAGTTACACAGAGTAAAACAGAGACAAAGAGAGGCAAACAGAGTTAAACCTACGCAGACAGAGTTAAACAGAGTTAAACAGAGGCAAACAGAGTTAAACAGAGTTAAACAAAGGCAAACAGAGGCAAACAGAGCTAAACAAAGTGAAACAGAGTTAGAAAGAGGAAAACAGAGTTAAACAGAGTTAAACAAAGGCAAACAGAGGCAAACAGAGTTAAACAGAGTGAGACAGAGTTAAACAGAGGAAAATAGAGTAAAAATGATTTAAACAGAGGCAAACAGAGTAAATCAGAGGCAAACAGATTTAAACAGAGGCAAAAAGAGTTAAACAGAGTTAAACAGAGTTAAACAGAGGCAAAGAGAGGCAAACAGAGTTAAACAGAGGCAAAGGGAGGCAAACAGAGTTAAGCAGAGGCAAACAGAGTTAAACAGAGTTAAACAGAGGCAAACACAGTTAAACAGAGTTAAACAGAGGCAAACAGAGTTAAACAGAGTTGAACAGAGGCAAAGAGAGGCAAACAGATTTAAGCAAAGGCAAACTGAGTTAAACAGTGTTAAACAGAGGCAAACAGAGTGAAACAGAGGCAAACAGAGTTAAACAGAGGCAAACAGAGTTAAACAGAGGCAAACAGAGGCGGCCGGAGGCAGACAGAGTTAAACAGAGTTGAACAGACGCAAAGAGAGGCAAACAGAGTTAAACAGAGGCAAAGAGAGGCAAACAGAGTTAAACAGAGTGAAACAGAGGCAAACAGAGTTAAACAGAGGCAAACAGATTGAAACAGAGGCAAACAGATTTAAACAGAGTAAAACAGAGGCAAACAAATTTAACAGAGTCAAACAGAGGCAAGCAGAGTTAAACAGAGTTAAACAGAGGCAGACAGAGTTGAACAGAGTTAAACAGAGGCAAACAGATTTAAACAGAGGCAGACAGATTTAAACACAGTTAGAGAGAGGCAGACATAGTTTCGCAGAGATAAACATGGCAAACAGAGTTCAACAGAGTTAAACAGAGGCAAACAGAGTTTAACAGAGTAAAACAGAGGCAAACAGAGGCAAACAGATTTAAACAGAGGCAAACAGAGTTAAACAGAGTAAAACAGAGGCAAACAAATTTTAACAGAGTCAAACAGAGGCAAGCAGAGTTAAACAGAGTTAAACAGAGGCAAACAGAGTTAAACAGAGTTGAACAGAGGCAAAGAGAGGCAAACAGAGTTAAGCAAAGGCAAACAGAGTTAAACAGAGTGAAACAGAGTTAAGCAGAGTTAAACAGAGGCAAACAGAGGAAAACAGAGTTAAACAGATTTAAACAGAGTGAAACAGAGTTAAAAAGAGGAAAACAGAGTTAAACAGAGTTAAACAGAGGCAAACAGATTTAAACAGAGGCAAAAAGTGTTAAACAGAGTTAAACAGAGGCAAAGATAGGCAAACAGAGTTAAACAGAGGCAGAGTTAAACAGAGTTAAACAGAGACAAACAGAGTTAAACAGAGTTATACAGATATAAAAGAGAGTGAAACAGAGTTAAACAGAGGCAAACAGAGTTAAACAGAGGCAAAGAGAGGCAAACAGAGTTAAACAGAGGCAAAGAGAAGCAAACAGAGTTAAGCAGAGGCAAACGGAGTTAAACAGAGTTAAACAGAGGCAAACAGAGTTAAACAGATATAAACAGAGGCAAGCAGAGTTAAACAGAGTTGAACAGAGGCAAACAGAGTTATGCAGAGTGACACAGAGGCAAACAGAGTTAAACAGAGGCAAACAGAGCTAAACAGAGGCAAACAGAGGCAAAGAGAGGCAAACAGAGTTAAACAGAGGCAAACAGAGTTAAACAGAGGCAAACAGAGACAAACAGAGTTAAACAGAGTGGACAAGAGTTAAACAGATGCAAACAGAGGCAAACAGAGTGAAACAGAGGAAAAGAGAGGCAAACAGAGTTAAACAGAGGCACACAGATTTAAACAGATTTAAACAGAGGCAAACAGAGTTAAACAGATTTAAACAGAGTTAACGATAGGAAGACAGAGTTTCGCAGGAATAAACAGAGGCAAGCAGAGTTTAACAGAGTTAAACAGAAGCAGAGTTAAAAAGATGCAAACTGAGTTATACAGAGTTAAACCGTGTTAGACAGAGGCAAATAGAGTTAAACAGAGTTAAAGAGAGTTAAACAGAGTTAAAAAGAGACAAGCAGAGCTAAACAGAGGCAAACAGAGTTAAACAGAGGCAAAGAGAGGCAAACGGAGTTAAGCAGATGCAAACAGAGTTACACAGAGTAAAACAGAGACAAAGAGAGGCAAACAGAGTTAAACCTACGCAGACAGAGTTAAACAGAGTTAAACAGAGGCAAACAGAGTTAAACAGAGTTAAACAAAGGCAAACAGAGGCAAACAGAGCTAAACAAAGTGAAACAGAGTTAGAAAGAGGAAAACAGAGTTAAACAGAGTTAAACAAAGGCAAACAGAGGCAAACAGAGTTAAACAGAGTGAGACAGAGTTAAACAGAGGAAAATAGAGTAAAAATGATTTAAACAGAGGCAAACAGAGTAAATCAGAGGCAAACAGATTTAAACAGAGGCAAAAAGAGTTAAACAGAGTTAAACAGAGTTAAACAGAGGCAAAGAGAGGCAAACAGAGTTAAACAGAGGCAAAGGGAGGCAAACAGAGTTAAGCAGAGGCAAACAGAGTTAAACAGAGTTAAACAGAGGCAAACACAGTTAAACAGAGTTAAACAGAGGCAAACAGAGTTAAACAGAGTTGAACAGAGGCAAAGAGAGGCAAACAGATTTAAGCAAAGGCAAACTGAGTTAAACAGTGTTAAACAGAGGCAAACAGAGTGAAACAGAGGCAAACAGAGTTAAACAGAGGCAAACAGAGTTAAACAGAGGCAAACAGAGGCAGCCGGAGGCAGACAGAGTTAAACAGAGTTGAACAGACGCAAAGAGAGGCAAACAGAGTTAAACAGAGGCAAAGAGAGGCAAACAGAGTTAAACAGAGTGAAACAGAGGCAAACAGAGTTAAACAGAGGCAAACAGATTTAAACAGAGGCAAACAGAGTTAAACAGAGTAAAACAGAGGCAAACAAATTTAACAGAGTCAAACAGAGGCAAGCAGAGTTAAACAGAGTTAAACAGAGGCAGACAGAGTTGAACAGAGTTAAACAGAGGCAAACAGATTTAAACAGAGGCAGACAGATTTAAACACAGTTAGAGAGAGGCAGACATAGTTTCGCAGAGATAAACATGGCAAACAGAGTTCAACAGAGTTAAACAGAGGCAAACAGAGTTTAACAGAGTAAAACAGAGGCAAACAGAGGCAAACAGATTTAAACAGAGGCAAACAGAGTTAAACAGAGTAAAACAGAGGCAAACAAATTTTAACAGAGTCAAACAGAGGCAAGCAGAGTTAAACAGAGTTAAACAGAGGCAAACAGAGTTAAACAGAGTTGAACAGAAACAAAGAGAGGCAAACAGAGTTAAGCAAAGGCAAACAGAGTTAAACAGAGTGAAACAGAGTTAAGCAGAGTTAAACAGAGGCAAACAGAGGAAAACAGAGTTAAACAGATTTAAACAGAGTGAAACAGAGTTAAAAAGAGGAAAACAGAGTTAAACAGAGTTAAACAGAGGCAAACAGATTTAAACAGAGGCAAAAAGTGTTAAACAGAGTTAAACAGAGGCAAAGATAGGCAAACAGAGTTAAACAGAGGCAGAGTTAAACAGAGTTAAACAGAGACAAACAGAGTTAAACAGAGTTATACAGATATAAAAGAGAGTGAAACAGAGTTAAACAGAGGCAAACAGAGTTAAACAGAGGCAAAGAGAGGCAAACAGAGTTAAACAGAGGCAAAGAGAGGCAAACAGAGTTAAGCAGAGGCAAACGGAGTTAAACAGAGTTAAACAGAGGCAAACAGAGTTAAACAGATATAAACAGAGGCAAACAGAGTTAAACAGAGTTGAACAGAGGCAAACAGAGTTAAACAGAGTGACACAGAGGCAAACAGAGTTAAACAGAGGCAAACAGAATTAAACAGAGGCAAATAGAGGCAAAGAGAGGCAAACAGAGTTAAACAGAGGCAAACAGAGTTAAACAGAGGCAAACAGAGACAAACAGAGTTAAACAGAGTGGACAAGAGTTAAACAGATGCAAACAGAGGCAAACAGAGTGAAACAGAGGAAAAGAGAGGCAAACAGAGTTAAACAGAGGCAAACAGATTTAAACAGAGTTAAACAGATTTAAACAGAGTTAACGATAGGAAGACAGAGTTCCGCAGGAATAAACAGAGGCAAGCAGAGTTTAACAGAGTTAAACAGAAGCAAACAGAGTTAAAAAGATGCAAACTGAGTTAAACAGAGTTAAACCGTGTTAGACAGAGGCAAATAGAGTTAAACAGAGTTAAAGAGAGTTAAACAGAGTTAAAAAGAGACAAGCAGAGTTAAACAGAGGCAAACAGAGTTAAACAGAGGCAAAGAGAGGCAAACGGAGTTAAGCAGATGCAAACAGAGTTACACAGAGTAAAACAGAGACAAAGAGAGGCAAACAGAGTTAAACCTACGCAGACAGAGTTAAACAGAGTTAAACAGAGGCAAACAGAGTTAAACAGAGTTAAACAAAGGCAAACAGAGGCAAACAGAGCTAAACAAAGTGAAACAGAGTTAGAAAGAGGAAAACAGAGTTAAACAGAGTTAAACAAAGGCAAACAGAGGCAAACAGAGTTAAACAGAGTGAGACAGAGTTAAACAGAGGAAAATAGAGTAAAAATGATTTAAACAGAGGCAAACAGAGTAAATCAGAGGCAAACAGATTTAAACAGAGGCAAAAAGAGTTAAACAGAGTTAAACAGAGTTAAACAGAGGCAAAGAGAGGCAAACAGAGTTAAACAGAGGCAAAGGGAGGCAAACAGAGTTAAGCAGAGGCAAACAGAGTTAAACAGAGTTGAACAGAGGCAAAGAGAGGCAAACAGATTTAAGCAAAGGCAAACTGAGTTAAACAGTGTTAAACAGAGGCAAACAGAGTGAAACAGAGGCAAACAGAGTTAAACAGAGGCAAACAGAGTTAAACAGAGGCAAACAGAGGCAGCCGGAGGCAGACAGAGTTAAACAGAGTTGAACAGACGCAAAGAGAGGCAAACAGAGTTAAACAGAGGCAAAGAGAGGCAAACAGAGTTAAACAGAGTGAAACAGAGGCAAACAGAGTTAAACAGAGGCAAACAGATTTAAACAGAGGCAAACAGAGTTAAACAGAGTAAAACAGAGGCAAACAAATTTAACAGAGTCAAACAGAGGCAAGCAGAGTTAAACAGAGTTAAACAGAGGCAGACAGAGTTGAACAGAGTTAAACAGAGGCAAACAGATTTAAACAGAGGCAGACAGATTTAAACACAGTTAGAGAGAGGCAGACATAGTTTCGCAGAGATAAACATGGCAAACAGAGTTCAACAGAGTTAAACAGAGGCAAACAGAGTTTAACAGAGTAAACCAGAGGCAAACAGAGGCAAACAGATTTAAACAGAGTCAAACAGAGGCAAGCAGAGTTAAACAGAGTTAAACAGAGGCAAACAGAGTTAAACAGAGTTGAACAGAGGCAAAGAGAGGCAAACAGAGTTAAGCAAAGGCAAACAGAGTTAAACAGAGTGAAACAGAGTTAAGCAGAGTTAAACAGAGGCAAACAGAGGAAAACAGAGTTAAACAGATTTAAACAGAGTGAAACAGAGTTAAAAAGAGGAAAACAGAGTTAAACAGAGTTAAACAGAGGCAAACAGATTTAAACAGTGGCAAAAAGTGTTAAACAGAGTTAAACAGAGGCAAAGATAGGCAAACAGAGTTAAACAGAGGCAGAGTTAAACAGAGTTAAACAGAGACAAACAGAGTTAAACAGAGTTATACAGATATAAAAGAGAGTGAAACAGAGTTAAACAGAGGCAAACAGAGTTAAACAGAGGCAAAGAGAGGCAAACAGAGTTAAACAGAGGCAAAGAGAGGCAAACAGAGTTAAGCAGAGGCAAACGGAGTTAAACAGAGTTAAACAGAGGCAAACAGAGTTAAACAGATATAAACAGAGGCAAACAGAGTTAAACAGAGTTGAACAGAGGCAAACAGAGTTAAACAGAGTGACACAGAGGCAAACAGAGTTAAACAGAGGCAAACAGAGTTAAACAGACGCAAACAGAGGCAAAGAGAGGCAAACAGAGTTAAACAGAGGCAAACAGAGTTAAACAGGGGCAAACAGAGACAAACAGAGTTAAACAGAGTGGACAAGAGTTAAACAGATGCAAACAGAGGCAAACAGAGTGAAACAGAGGAAAAGAGAGGCAAACAGAGTTAAACAGAGGCACACAGATTTAAACAGAGTTAAACAGAGGCAAACAGAGTTAAACAGATTTAAACAGAGTTAACGATAGGAAGACAGAGTTTCGCAGGAATAAACAGAGGCAAGCAGAGTTTAACAGAGTTAAACAGAAGCAAACAGAGTTAAAAAGATGCAAACTGAGTTAAACAGAGTTAAACCGTGTTAGACAGAGGCAAATAGAGTTAAACAGAGTTAAAGAGAGTTAAACAGAGTTAAAAAGAGACAAGCAGAGTTAAACAGAGGCAAACAGAGTTAAACAGAGGCAAAGAGAGGCAAACGGAGTTAAGCAGATGCAAACAGAGTTACACAGAGTAAAACAGAGACAAAGAGAGGCAAACAGAGTTAAACCTACGCAGACAGAGTTAAACAGAGTTAAACAGAGGCAAACAGAGTTAAACAGAGTTAAACAAAGGCAAACAGAGGCAAACAGAGCTAAACAAAGTGAAACAGAGTTAGAAAGAGGAAAACAGAGTTAAACAGAGTTAAACAAAGGCAAACAGAGGCAAACAGAGTTAAACAGAGTGAGACAGAGTTAAACAGAGGAAAATAGAGTAAAAATGATTTAAACAGAGGCAAACAGAGTAAATCAGAGGCAAACAGATTTAAACAGAGGCAAAAAGAGTTAAACAGAGTTAAACAGAGTTAAACAGAGGCAAAGAGAGGCAAACAGAGTTAAACAGAGGCAAAGGGAGGCAAACAGAGTTAAGCAGAGGCAAACAGAGTTAAACAGAGTTAAACAGAGGCAAACACAGTTAAACAGAGTTAAACAGAGGCAAACAGAGTTAAACAGAGTTGAACAGAGGCAAAGAGAGGCAAACAGATTTAAGCAAAGGCAAACTGAGTTAAACAGAGTTAAACAGAGGCAAACAGAGTGAAACAGAGGCAAACAGAGTTAAACAGAGGCAAACAGAGTTAAACAGAGGCAAACAGAGGCAGCCGGAGGCAGACAGAGTTAAACAGAGTTGAACAGACGCAAAGAGAGGCAAACAGAGTTAAACAGAGGCAAAGAGAGGCAAACAGAGTTAAACAGAGTGAAACAGAGGCAAACAGAGTTAAACAGAGGCAAACAGATTTAAACAGAGGCAAACAGAGTTAAACAGAGTAAAACAGAGGCAAACAAATTTAACAGAGTCAAACAGAGGCAAGCAGAGTTAAACAGAGTTAAACAGAGGCAGACAGAGTTGAACAGAGTTAAACAGAGGCAAACAGATTTAAACAGAGGCAGACAGATTTAAACACAGTTAGAGAGAGGCAGACATAGTTTCGCAGAGATAAACATGGCAAACAGAGTTCAACAGAGTTAAACAGAGGCAAACAGAGTTTAACAGAGTAAACCAGAGGCAAACAGAGGCAAACAGATTTAAACAGAGGCAAACAGAGTTAAAGAGAGTAAAACAGAGGCAAACAAATTTTAACAGAGTCAAACAGAGGCAAGCAGAGTTAAACAGAGTTAAACAGAGGCAAACAGAGTTAAACAGAGTTGAACAGAGGCAAAGAGAGGCAAACAGAGTTAAGCAAAGGCAAACAGAGTTAAACAGAGTGAAACAGAGTTAAGCAGAGTTAAACAGAGGCAAACAGAGGAAAACAGAGTTAAACAGATTTAAACAGAGTGAAACAGAGTTTAAAAAGAGGAAAACAGAGTTAAACAGAGTTAAACAGAGGCAAACAGATTTAAACAGAGGCAAAAAGTGTTAAACAGAGTTAAACAGAGGCAAAGATAGGCAAACAGAGTTAAACAGAGGCAGAGTTAAACAGAGTTAAACAGAGACAAACAGAGTTAAACAGAGTTATACAGATATAAAAGAGAGTGAAACAGAGTTAAACAGAGGCAAACAGAGTTAAACAGAGGCAAAGAGAGGCAAACAGAGTTAAACAGAGTTGAACAGAGGCAAAGAGAGGCAAACAGAGTTAAACAGAGGCACACAGATTTAAACAGAGTTAAACAGAGGCAAACAGAGTTAAACAGATTTAAACAGAGTTAACGATAGGAAGACAGAGTTTCGCAGGAATAAACAGAGGCAAGCAGAGTTTAACAGAGTTAAACAGAAGCAAACAGAGTTAAAAAGATGCAAACTGAGTTAAACAGAGTTAAACCGTGTTAGACAGAGGCAAATAGAGTTAAACAGAGTTAAAGAGAGTTAAACAGAGTTAAAAAGAGACAAGCAGAGTTAAACAGAGGCAAACAGAGTTAAACAGAGGCAAAGAGAGGCAAACGGAGTTAAGCAGATGCAAACAGAGTTACACAGAGTAAAACAGAGACAAAGAGAGGCAAACAGAGTTAAACCTACGCAGACAGAGTTAAACAGAGTTAAACAGAGGCAAACAGAGTTAAACAGAGTTAAACAAAGGCAAACAGAGGCAAACAGAGCTAAACAAAGTGAAACAGAGTTAGAAAGAGGAAAACAGAGTTAAACAGAGTTAAACAAAGGCAAACAGAGGCAAACAGAGTTAAACAGAGTGAGACAGAGTTAAACAGAGGAAAATAGAGTAAAAATGATTTAAACAGAGGCAAACAGAGTAAATCAGAGGCAAACAGATTTAAACAGAGGCAAAAAGAGTTAAACAGAGTTAAACAGAGTTAAACAGAGGCAAAGAGAGGCAAACAGAGTTAAACAGAGGCAAAGGGAGGCAAACAGAGTTAAGCAGAGGCAAACAGAGTTAAACAGAGTTAAACAGAGGCAAACACAGTTAAACAGAGTTAAACAGAGGCAAACAGAGTTAAACAGAGTTGAACAGAGGCAAAGAGAGGCAAACAGATTTAAGCAAAGGCAAACTGAGTTAAACAGTGTTAAACAGAGGCAAACAGAGTGAAACAGAGGCAAACAGAGTTAAACAGAGGCAAACAGAGTTAAACAGAGGCAAACAGAGGCAGCCGGAGGCAGACAGAGTTAAACAGAGTTGAACAGACGCAAAGAGAGGCAAACAGAGTTAAACAGAGGCAAAGAGAGGCAAACAGAGTTAAACAGAGTGAAACAGAGGCAAACAGAGTTAAACAGAGGCAAACAGATTTAAACAGAGGCAAACAGAGTTAAACAGAGTAAAACAGAGGCAAACAAATTTAACAGAGTCAAACAGAGGCAAGCAGAGTTAAACAGAGTTAAACAGAGGCAGACAGAGTTGAACAGAGTTAAACAGAGGCAAACAGATTTAAACAGAGGCAGACAGATTTAAACACAGTTAGAGAGAGGCAGACATAGTTTCGCAGAGATAAACATGGCAAACAGAGTTCAACAGAGTTAAACAGAGGCAAACAGAGTTTAACAGAGTAAACCAGAGGCAAACAGAGGCAAACAGATTTAAACAGAGGCAAACAGAGTTAAACAGAGTAAAACAGAGGCAAACAAATTTTAACAGAGTCAAACAGAGGCAAGCAGAGTTAAACAGAGTTAAACAGAGGCAAACAGAGTTAAACAGAGTTGAACAGAGGCAAAGAGAGGCAAACAGAGTTAAGCAAAGGCAAACAGAGTTAAACAGAGTGAAACAGAGTTAATCAGAGTTAAACAGAGGCAAACAGAGGAAAACAGAGTTAAACAGATTTAAACAGAGTGAAACAGAGTTAAAAAGAGGAAAACAGAGTTAAACAGAGTGAAACAGAGGCAAACAGAGTTAAACAGAGGCAAACAGAGTGAAACAGAGGCAAACAGAGGCAGCCGGAGGCAGACAGAGTTAAACAGAGTTGAACAGAGGCAAAGAGAGGCAAACAGAGTTAAACAGAGTGAAAGAGAGGCAAACAGAGTTAAATAGAGTGAAACAGAGGCAAACAGAGTTAAACAGAGGCAAACAGATTTAAACAGAGGCAAACAGAGTTAAACAGAGTAAAACAGAGGCAAACAAATTTTAACAGAGTCAAACAGAGGCAAGCAGAGTTGAACAGAGGCAGACAGAGTTGAACAGAGTTAAACAGAGGCAAACAGATTTAAACAGAGGCAGACAGATTTAAACACAATTAGAGAGAGGCAGACCTAGTTTCGCAGAGATATACATGGCAAACAGAGTTCAACAGAGTTAAACAGAGGCAAACAGAGTTTAACAGAGTAAAACAGAGGCAAACAGAGGCAAACAGATTTAAACAGAGGCAAACAGAGGCAAACAGAGTTAAAGAGAGTTGAACAGAGGCA
The DNA here is from genome assembly GCA_026770705.1 of Isurus oxyrinchus. Lineage (NCBI taxonomy): Eukaryota > Metazoa > Chordata > Chondrichthyes > Lamniformes > Lamnidae > Isurus > Isurus oxyrinchus. Next base: position 23,373 of record JANJGN010002645.1, read on the forward strand.
AAGAGTGGCAAACAGAGTTAAGCAAAGGCAAACAGAGTTAAACAGAGTGAAACAGAGTTAAGCAGAGTTAAACAGAGGCAAACAGAGGCAAACAGAGTTAAACAGAGTTGAACAGAGGCAAAGAGAGGCAAACAGATTTAAGCAAAGGCAAACTGAGTTAAACAGAGTTAAACAGAGGCAAACAGAGTGAAACAGAGGCAAACAGAGTTAAACAGAGGCAAACAGAGTTAAACAGAGGCAAACAGAGGCAGCAGGAGGCAGACAGAGTTAAACCGAGTTGAACAGAGGCAAAGAGAGGCAAACAGAGTTAAGCAGAGTGATACAGAGGCAAACAGAGTTAAACAGAGGCAAACAGATTTAAACAGAGGCAAACAGAGTTAAACAGAGTAAAACAGAGGCAAACAAATTTAACAGAGTCAAACAGAGGCAAGCAGAGTTAAACAGAGTTAAACAGAGGCAGACAGAGTTGAACAGAGTTAAACAGAGGCAAACAGATTTAAACAGAGGCAGACAGATTTAAACACAGTTAGAGAGAGGCAGAGATAGTTTCGCAGAGATAAACATGGCAAACAGAGTTCAACAGAGTTAAACAGAGGCAAACAGAGTTTAACAGCGTAAAACAGAGGCAAACAGAGGCAAACAGATTCAAACAGAGGCAAACAGAGTTAAACAGAGTAAAACAGAGGCAAACAAATTTTAACAGAGTCAAACAGAGGCAAACAGAGGCAAACAGATTTAAACAGAGGCAAACAGAGGCAAACAGAGTTAAACAGAGTTGAACAGAGGCAAACAGAGTTAAGCAAAGGCAAACAGAGTTAAACAGAGTGAAACAGAGTTAAGCAGAGTTAAACAGAGGCAAACAGAGGAAAACAGATTTAAACAGATTTAAACAGAGTGAAACAGAGTTAAAAAGAGGAAAACAGAGTTAAACAGAGTTAAACAGAGGCAAACAGATTTAAACAGAGGCAAAAAGTGTTAAACAGAGTTAAACAGAGGCAAAGATAGGCAAACAGAGTTAAACAGAGGCAGAGTTAAACAGAGTTAAACAGAGACAAACAGAGTTAAACAGAGTTATACAGATATAAAAGAGAGTGAAACAGAGTTAAACAGAGGCAAACAGAGTTAAACAGAGGCAAAGAGAGGCATACAGAGTTAAACAGAGGCAAAGAGAGGCAAACAGAGTTAAGCAGAGGCAAACGGAGTTAAACAGAGTTAAACAGAGGCAAACAGAGTTGAACAGAGTTAAACAGAGGCAAACAGATTTAAACAGAGGCAGACAGATTTAAACACAGTTAGAGAGAGGCAGACATAGTTTCGCAGAGATAAACATGGCAAACAGAGTTCAACAGAGTTAAACAGAGGCAAACAGAGTTTAACAGCGTAAACCAGAGGCAAACAGAGGCAAACAGATTTAAACAGAGGCAAACAGAGTTAAACAGAGTAAAACAGAGGCAAACAAATTTTAACAGAGTCAAACAGAGGCAAGCAGAGTTAAACAGAGTTAAACAGAGGCAAACAGAGTTAAACAGAGGCAAAGAGAGGCAAACAGAGTTAAACAGAGGCAAAGAGAGGCAAACAGAGTTAAGCAGAGGCAAACGGAGTTAAACAGAGTTAAACAGAGGCAAACAGAGTTAAACAGATATAAACAGAGGCAAACAGAGTTAAACAGAGTTGAACAGAGGCAAACAGAGTTAAACAGAGTGACACAGAGGCAAACAGAGTTAAACAGAGGCAAACAGAGTTAAACAGAGGCAAACAGAGGCAAAGAGAGGCAAACAGAGTTAAACAGAGGCAAACAGAGTTAAACAGAGGCAAACAGAGACAAACAGAGTTAAACAGAGTGGACAAGAGTTAAACAGAGGCAAAAAGAGGCAAACAGAGTGAAACAGAGGAAAAGAGAGGCAAACAGAGTTAAACAGAGGCACACAGATTTAAACAGAGTTAAACAGAGGCAAACAGAGTTAAACAGAGGCAAAGAAAGGCAAACGGAGTTAAGCAGATGCAAACAGAGTTACACAGAGTAAAACAGAGACAAAGAGAGGCAAACAGAGTTAAACCTACGCAGACAGAGTTAAACAGAGTTAAACAGAGGCAAACAGAGTTAAACAGAGTTAAACAAAGGCAAACAGAGGCAAACAGAGCTAAACAAAGTGAAACAGAGTCAGAAAGAGGAAAACAGAGTTAAACAGAGTTAAACAAAGGCAAACAGAGGCAAACAGAGTTAAACAGAGTGAGACAGAGTTAAACAGAGGAAAATAGAGTAAAAATGATTTAAACAGAGGCAAACAGAGTAAATCAGAGGCAAACAGATTTAAACAGAGGCAAAAAGAGTTAAACAGAGTTAAACAGAGTTAAACAGAGGCAAAGAGAGGCAAACAGAGTTAAACAGAGGCAAAGGGAGGCAAACAGAGTTAAGCAGAGGCAAACAGAGTTAATCAGAGGCAAACAGATTTAAGCAGAGGCAAAAAGAGTTAAACAGAGTTAAACAGAGTTAAACAGAGGCAAAGAGAGGCAAACAGAGTTAAACAGAGGCAAAGGGAGGCAAACAGAGTTAAGCAGAGGCAAACAGAGTTAAACAGAGGCAAAGAGAGGCAAACAGATTTAAGCAAAGGCAAACTGAGTTAAACAGAGTTAAACAGAGGCAAACAGAGTGAAACAGAGGCAAACAGAGTTAAACAGAGGCAAACAGAGTTAAACAGAGTCAAACAGAGGCAGCCGGAGGCAGACAGTTAAACAGAGTTGAACAGAGGCAAACAGAGGCAAACAGAGTTAAACAGAGGCAAAGAGAGGCAAACAGAGTTAAACAGAGGCAAAGAGAGGCAAACAGAGTTAAGCAGAGGCAAACGGAGTTAAACAGAGTTAAACAGAGGCAAACAGAGTTGAACAGAGTTAAACAGAGGCAAACAGATTTAAACAGAGGCAGACAGATTTAAACACAGTTAGAGAGAGGCAGACATAGTTTCGCAGAGATAAACATGGCAAACAGAGTTCAACAGAGTTGAACAGAGGCAAACAGAGTTTAACAGCGTAAAACAGAGGCAAACAGAGGCAAACAGATTTAAACAGAGGCAAACAGAGTTAAACAGAGTAAAACAGAGGCAAACAAATTTTAACAGAGTCAAACAGAGGCAAGCAGAGTTAAACAGAGTTAAACAGAGGCAAACAGAGTTAAACAGAGTTGAACAGAGGCAAACAGAGGCAAACAGAGTTAAGCAAAGGCAAACAGAGTTAAACAGAGTGAAACAGAGTTAAGCAGAGTTAAACAGAGGCAAACAGAGGAAAACAGAGTTAAACAGATTTAAACAGAGTGAAACAGAGTTAAAAAGAGGAAAACAGAGTTAAACAGAGTTAAACAGAGGCAAACAGATTTAAACAGAGGCAAAAAGTGTTAAACAGAGTTAAACAGAGGCAAAGATAGGCAAACAGAGTTAAACAGAGGCAGAGTTAAACAGAGTTAAACAGAGACAAACAGAGTTAAACAGAGTTATACAGATATAAAAGAGAGTGAAACAGAGTTAAACAGAGGCAAACGGAGTTAAACAGAGTTAAACAGAGGCAAACAGAGTTAAACAGATATAAACAGAGGCAAACAGAGTTAAACAGAGTTGAACAGAGGCAAACAGAGTTAAACAGAGTGACACAGAGGCAAACAGAGTTAAACAGAGGCAAACAGAGTTAAACAGACGCAAACAGAGGCAAAGAGAGGCAAACAGAGTTAAACAGAGGCAAACAGAGTTAAACAGAGGCAAACAGAGACAAACAGAGTTAAACAGAGTGGACAAGAGTTAAACAGAGGCAAAAAGAGGCAAACAGAGTGAAACAGAGGAAAAGAGAGGCAAACAGAGTTAAACAGAGGCACACAGATTTAAACAGAGTTAAACAGAGGCAAACAGAGTTAAACAGAGGCAAAGAAAGGCAAACGGAGTTAAGCAGATGCAAACAGAGTTACACAGAGTAAAACAGAGACAAAGAGAGGCAAACAGAGTTAAACCTACGCAGACAGAGTTAAACAGAGTTAAACAGAGGCAAACAGAGTTAAACAGAGTTAAACAAAGGCAAACAGAGGCAAACAGAGCTAAACAAAGTGAAACAGAGTTAGAAAGAGGAAAACAGAGTTAAACAGAGTTAAACAAAGGCAAACAGAGGCAAACAGAGTTAAACAGAGTGAGACAGAGTTAAACAGAGGAAAATAGAGTAAAAATGATTTAAACAGAGGCAAACAGTGTAAATCAGAGGCAAACAGATTTAAGCAGAGGCAAAAAGAGTTAAACAGAGTTAAACAGAGTTAAACAGAGGCAAAGAGAGGCAAACAGAGGTAAACAGAGGCAAAGGGAGGCAAACAGAGTTAAGCAGAGGCAAACAGAGTTAACCAGAGTTAAACAGAGGCAAACACAGTTAAACAGAGTTAAACAGAGGCAAACAGAGTTAAACAGAGTTGAACAGAGGCAAAGAGAGGCAAACAGATTTAAGCAAAGGCAAACTGAGTTAAACAGAGTTAAACAGAGGCAAACAGAATGAAACAGAGGCAAACAGAGTCAATCAGAGGCAAACAGAGTAAAACAGAGTCAAACAGAGGCAGCCGGAGGCAGATAGAGTTAAACAGAGTTGAACAGAGGCAAAGAGAGGCAAACAGAGTTAAACAGAGGCAAAGAGAGGCAAACAGAGTTAAACAGAGTGAAACAGAGGCAAACAGAGTTAAACAGAGGCAAACAGATTTAAACAGAGGCAAACAGAGTTAAACAGAGTAAAACAGAGGCAAACAAATTTTAACAGAGTCAAACAGAGGCAAGCAGAGTTAAACAGAGGCAGACAGAGTTGAACAGAGTTAAACAGAGGCAAACAGATTTAAACAGAGGCAGAAAGATTTAAACACAGTTAGAGAGAGGCAGACATAGTTTCGCAGAGATAAACATGGCAAACAGAGTTCAACAGAGTTAAACAGAGGCAAGCAGAGTTTAACAGAGTTAAACAGAAGCAAACAGAGTTAAAAAGATGCAAACTGAGTTAAACAGAGTTAAACCGTGTTAGACAGAGGCAAATAGAGTTAAACAGAGTGCAAGAGAGTTAAACAGAGTTAAAAAGAGACAAGCAGAGTTAAACAGAGGCAAACAGAGTTAAACAGAGGCAAAGAGAGGCAAACGGAGTTAAGCAGATGCAAACAGAGTTACACAGAGTAAAACAGAGACAAAGAGAGGCAAACAGAGTTAAACCTACGCAGACAGAGTTAAACAGAGTTAAACAGAGGCAAACAGAGTTAAACAGGGTTAAACAAAGGCAAACAGAGGCAAACAGAGCTAAACAAAGTGAAACAGAGTTAGAAAGAGGAAAACAGAGTTAAACAGAGTTAAACAAAGGCAAACAGAGGCAAACAGAGTTAAACAGAGTGAGACAGAGTTAAACAGAGGAAAATAGAGTAAAAATGATTTAAACAGAGGCAAACAGAGTAAATCAGAGGCAAACAGATTTAAGCAGAGGCAAAAAGAGTTAAACAGAGTTAAACAGAGTTAAACAGAGGCAAAGAGAGGCAAACAGAGTTAAACAGAGGCAAAGGGAGGCAAACAGAATTAAGCAGAGGCAAACAGAGTTAACCAGAGTTAAACAGAGGCAAACACAGTTAAACAGAGTTAAACAGAGGCAAACAGAGTTAAACAGAGTTGAACAGAGGCAAAGAGAGGCAAACAGATTTAAGCAAAGGCAAACTGAGTTAAACAGAGTTAAACAGAGGCAAACAGAGTGAAACAGAGGCAAACAGAGTTAAACAGAGGCAAACAGAGTTAAACAGAGTCAAACAGAGGCAGCCGGAGGCAGACAGAGTTAAACAGAGTTGAACAGAGGCAAAGAGAGGCAAACAGAGTTAAACAGAGGCAAAGAGAGGCAAACAGAGTTAAACAGAGTGAAACAGAGGCAAACAGAGTTAAACAGAGGCAAACAGATTTAAACAGAGGCAAACAGAGTTAAACAGAGTAAAACAGAGGCAAACAAATTTTAACAGAGTCAAACAGAGGCAAGCAGAGTTAAACAGAGGCAGACAGAGTTGAACAGAGTTAAACAGAGGCAAACAGATTTAAACAGAGGCGGAAAGATTTAAACACAGTTAGAGAGAGGCAGACATAGTTTCGCAGAGATAAACATGGCAAACAGAGTTCAACAGAGTTAAACAGAGGCAAACAGAGTTTAACAGAGTGAAACAGAGGCAAACAGAGGCAAACAGATTTAAACAGAGGCAAACAGAGTTAAACAGAGTAAAACAGAGGCAAACAAATTTTAACAGAGTCAAACAGAGGCAAGCAGAGTTAAACAGAGTTAAACAGAGGCAAACAGAGTTAAACAGAGTTGAACAGAGGCAAACAGATTTAAGCAAAGGCAAACAGAGTTAAACAGAGTGAAACAGAGTTAAGCAGAGTTAAACAGAGGCAAACAGAGGAAAACAGAGTTAAACAGATTTAAACAGAGTGAAACAGAGTTAAAAAGAGGAAAACAGAGTTAAACAGAGTTAAACAGAGGCAAACAGATTTAAACAGAGGCAAAAAGTGTTAAACAGAGTTAAACAGAGGCAAAGATAGGCAAACAGAGTTAAACAGAGGCAGAGTTAAACAGAGTTAAACAGAGACAAACAGAGTTAAACAGAGTTATACAGATATAAAAGAGAGTGAAACAGAGTTAAACAGAGGCAAACAGAGTTAAACAGAGGCAAAGAGAGGCAAACAGAGTTAAGCAGAGGCAAACGGAGTTAAACAGAGTTGAACAGAGGCAAACAGAGTTAAACAGAGTGACACAGAGGCAAACAGAGTTAAACAGAGGCAAACAGAGTTAAACAGAGGCAAACAGAGGCAAAGAGAGGCAAACAGAGTTAAACAGAGGCAAACAGAGTTAAACAGAGGCAAAGAGAGGCAAACAGAGTTAAACAGAGTGGACAAGAGTTAAACAGAGGCAAACAGAGGCAAACAGAGTGAAACAGAGGAAAAGAGAAGCAAACAGAGTTAAACAGAGGCACACAGATTTAAACAGAGTTAAACAGAGGCAAACAGAGTTAAACAGATTTAAACAGAGTTAACGATAGGAAGACAGAGTTTCGCAGGAATAAACAGAGGCAAGCAGAGTTTAACAGAGTTAAACAGAAGCAAACAGAGTTAAAAAGATGCAAACTGAGTTAAACAGAGTTAAACCGTGTTAGACAGAGGCAAATAGAGTTAAACAGAGTTAAAGAGAGTTAAACAGAGTTAAAAAGAGACAAGCAGAGTTAAACAGAGGCAAACAGAGTTAAACAGAGGCAAAGAGAGGCAAACGGAGTTAAGCAGATGCAAACAGAGTTACACAGAGTAAAACAGAGACAAAGAGAGGCAAACAGAGTTAAACCTACGCAGACAGAGTTAAACAGAGTTAAACAGAGGCAAACAGAGTTAAACAGAGTTAAACAAAGGCAAACAGAGGCAAACAGAGCTAAACAAAGTGAAACAGAGTTAGAAAGAGGAAAACAGAGTTAAACAGAGTTAAACAAAGGCAAACAGAGGGAAACAGAGTTAAACAGAGTGAGACAGAGTTAAACAGAGGAAAATAGAGTAAAAATGATTTAAACAGAGGCAAACAGAGTAAATCAGAGGCAAACAGATTTAAACAGAGGCAAAAAGAGTTAAACAGAGTTAAACAGAGTTAAACAGAGGCAAAGAGAAGCAAACAGAGTTAAACAGAGGCAAAGGGAGGCAAACAGAGTTAAGCAGAGGCAAACAGAGTTAACCAGAGTTAAACAGAGGCAAACACAGTTAAACAGAGTTAAACAGAGGCAAACAGAGTTAAACAGAGTTGAACAGAGGCAAAGAGAGGCAAACAGATTTAAGCAAAGGCAAACTGAGTTAAACAGAGTTAAACAGAGGCAAACAGAGTGAAACAGAGGCAAACAGAGTTAAACAGAGGCAAACAGAGTTAAACAGAGGCAAACAGAGGCAGCCGGAGGCAGACAGAGTTAAACAGAGTTGAACAGAGGCAAAGAGAGGCAAACAGAGTTAAACAGAGGCAAAGAGAGGCAAACAGAGTTAAACAGAGTGAAACAGAGGCAAACAGAGTTAAACAGAGGCAAACAGATTTAAACAGAGGCAAACAGAGTTAAACAGAGTAAAACAGAGGCAAACAAATTTTAACAGAGTCAAACAGAGGCAAGCAGAGTTAAACAGAGGCAGACAGAGTTGAACAGAGTTAAACAGAGGCAAACAGATTTAAACAGAGGCAGACAGATTTAAACACAGTTAGAGAGAGGCAGACCTAGTTTCGCAGAGATAAACATGGCAAACAGAGTTCAACAGAGTTAAACAGAGGCAAACAGAGTTTAACAGAGTAAAACAGAGGCAAACAGAGGCAAACAGATTTAAACAGAGGCAAACAGAGGCAAACAGAGTTAAAGAGAGTTGAACAGAGGCAAAGAGTGGCAAACAGAGTTAAGCAAAGGCAAACAGAGTTAAACAGAGTGAAACAGAGTTAAGCAGAGTTAAACAGAGGCAAACAGAGGCAAACAGAGTTAAACAGAGTTGAACAGAGGCAAAGAGAGGCAAACAGATTTAAGCAAAGGCAAACTGAGTTAAACAGAGTTAAACAGAGGCAAACAGAGTGAAACAGAGGCAAACAGAGTTAAACAGAGGCAAACAGAGTTAAACAGAGGCAAACAGAGGCAGCAGGAGGCAGACAGAGTTAAACCGAGTTGAACAGAGGCAAAGAGAGGCAAACAGAGTTAAGCAGAGTGATACAGAGGCAAACAGAGTTAAACAGAGGCAAACAGATTTAAACAGAGGCAAACAGAGTTAAACAGAGTAAAACAGAGGCAAACAAATTTAACAGAGTCAAACAGAGGCAAGCAGAGTTAAACAGAGTTAAACAGAGGCAGACAGAGTTGAACAGAGTAAAACAGAGGCAAACAGAGTTAAACAGAGTTAAACTGAGGCAAAGATAGGCAAACAGAGTTAAACAGAGGCAGAGTTAAACAGAGTTAAACAGAGACAAACAGAGTTAAACAGAGTTATACAGATATAAAAGAGAGTGAAACAGAGTTAAACAGAGACAAACAGAGTTAAACAGAGTTATACAGATATAAAAGAGAGTGAAACAGAGTTAAACAGAGGCAAACAGAGTTAAACAGAGGCAAAGAGAGGCAAACAGAGTTAAACAGAGGCAAAGAGAGGCAAACAGAGTTAAGCAGAGGCAAACGGAGTTAAACAGAGTTAAACAGAGGCAAACAGAGTTGAACAGAGTTAAACAGAGGCAAACAGATTTAAACAGAGGCAGACAGATTTAAACACAGTTAGAGAGAGGCAGACATAGTTTCGCAGAGATAAACATGGCAAACAGAGTTCAACAGAGTTAAACAGAGGCAAACAGAGTTTAACAGCGTAAAACAGAGGCAAACAGAGGCAAACAGATTTAAACAGAGGCAAACAGAGTTAAACAGAGTAAAACAGAGGCAAAAAAATTTTAACAGAGTCAAACAGAGGCAAGCAGAGTTAAACAGAGTTAAACAGAGGCAAACAGAGTTAAACAGAGTTGAACAGAGGCAAAGAGAGGCAAACAGAGTTAAGCAAAGGCAAACAGAGTTAAACAGAGTGAAACAGAGTTAAGCAGAGTTAAACAGAGGCAAACAGAGGAAGACAGAGTTAAACAGATTTAAACAGAGTGAAACAGAGTTAAAAAGAGGAAAACAGAGTTAAACAGAGTTAAACAGAGGCAAACAGATTTAAACAGAGGCAAAAAGTGTTAAACAGAGTTAAACAGAGGCAAAGATAGGCAAACAGAGTTAAACAGAGGCAGAGTTAAACAGAGTTAAACAGAGACAAACAGAGTTAAACAGAGTTATACAGATATAAAAGAGAGTGAAACAGAGTTAAACAGAGGCAAACAGAGTTAAACAGAGGCAAAGAGAGGCAAACAGAGTTAAACAGAGGCAAAGAGAGGCAAACAGAGTTAAGCAGAGGCAAACGGAGTTAAACAGAGTTAAACAGAGGCAAACAGAGTTAAACAGATATAAACAGAGGCAAACAGAGTTAAACAGAGTTGAACAGAGGCAAACAGAGTTAAACAGAGTGACACAGAGGCAAACAGAGTTAAACAGAGGCAAACAGAGTTAAACAGAGGCAAACAGAGGCAAAGAGAGGCAAACAGAGTTAAACAGAGGCAAACAGAGTTAAACAGAGGCAAACAGAGACAAACAGAGTTAAACAGAGTGGACAAGAGTTAAACAGAGGCAAAAAGAGGCAAACAGAGTGAAACAGAGGAAAAGAGAGGCAAACAGAGTTAAACAGAGGCACACAGATTTAAACAGAGTTAAACAGAGGCAAACAGAGTTAAACAGAGGCAAAGAAAGGCAAACGGAGTTAAGCAGATGCAAACAGAGTTACACAGAGTAAAACAGAGACAAAGAAAGGCAAACAGAGTTAAACCTACGCAGACAGAGTTAAACAGAGTTAAACAGAGGCAAACAGAGTTAAACAGAGTTAAACAAAGGCAAACAGAGGCAAACAGAGCTAAACAAAGTGAAACAGAGTTAGAAAGAGGCAAACAGAGTTAAACAGAGTTAAACAAAGGCAAACAGAGGCAAACAGAGTTAAACAGAGTGAGACAGAGTTAAACAGAGGAAAATAGAGTAAAAATGATTTAAACAGAGGCAAACAGAGTAAATCAGAGGCAAACAGATTTAAGCAGAGGCAAAAAGAGTTAAACAGAGTTAAACAGAGTTAAACAGAGGCAAAGAGAGGCAAACAGAGTTAAACAGAGGCAAAGGGAGGCAAACAGAGTTAAGCAGAGGCAAACAGAGTTAACCAGAGTTAAACAGAGGCAAACACAGTTAAACAGAGTTAAACAGAGGCAAACAGAGTTAAACAGAGTTGAACAGAGGCAAAGAGAGGCAAACAGATTTAAGCAAAGGCAAACTGAGTTAAACAGAGTTAAACAGAGGCAAACAGAGTGAAACAGAGGCAAACAGAGTTAAACAGAGGCAAACAGAGTTAAACAGAGTCAAACAGAGGCAGCCGGAGGCAGACAGAGTTAAACAGAGTTGAACAGAGGCAAAGAGAGACAAACAGAGTTAAACAGAGGCAAAGAGAGGCAAACAGAGTTAAACAGAGTGAAACAGAGGCAAACAGAGTTAAACAGAGGCAAACAGATTTAAACAGAGGCAAACAGAGTTAAACAGAGTACAACAGAGGCAAACAAATTTTAACAGAGTCAAACAGAGGCAAGCAGAGTTAAACAGAGGCAGACAGAGTTGAACAGAGTTAAACAGAGGCAAACAGATTTAAACAGAGGCAGAAAGATTTAAACACAGTTAGAGAAAGGCAGACATAGTTTCGCAGAGATAAACATGGCAAACAGAGTTCAACAGAGTTAAACAGAGGCAAACAGAGTTTAACAGAGTGAAACAGAGGCAAACAGAGGCAAACAGATTTAAACAGAGGCAAACAGAGGCAAACAGAGTTAAAGAGAGTTGAACAGAGGCAAACAAATTTTAACAGATTCAAACAGAGGCAAGCAGAGTTAAACAGAGGCAGACAGAGTTAAACAGAGGCAAACAGATTTAAACAGAGGCAGACAGATTTAAACACAGTTAGAGAGAGGCAGACATAGTTTCGCAGAGATAAACATGGCAAACAGAGTTCAACAGAGTTAAACAGAGGCAAACAGAGTTTAACAGAGTAAAACCGAGGCAAACAGAGGCAAACAGATTTAAACAGAGGCAAACAGAGTTAAACAGAGTAAAACAGAGGCAAACAAATTTTAACAGAGTCAAACAGAGGCAAGCAGAGTTAAACAGAGTTAAACAGAGGCAAACAGAGTTAAACAGAGTTGAACAGAGGCAAAGAGAAGCAAACAGAGTTAAGCAAAGGCAAACAGAGGTAAACAGAGTGAAACAGAGTTAAGCAGAGTTAAACAGAGGCAAACAGAGGAAAACAGCGTTAAACAGATTTAAACAGAGTGAAACAGAGTTAAAAAGAGGAAAACAGAGTTAAACAGAGTTAAACAGAGGCAAACAGATTTAAACAGAGGCAAAAAGTGTTAAACAGAGTTAAACAGAGGCAAAGATAGGCAAACAGAGTTAAACAGAGGCAGAGTTAAACAGAGTTAAACAGAGACAAACAGAGTTAAACAGAGTTATACAGATATAAAAGAGTGTGAAACAGAGTTAAACAGAGGCAAACAGAGTTAAACAGAGGCAAAGAGAGGCAAACAGAGTTAAACAGAGGCAAACAGAGTTAAGCAGAGGCAAACGGAGTTAAACAGAGTTAAACAGAGGCAAACAGAGTTAAACAGATATAAACAGAGGCAAACAGAGTTAAACAGAGTTGAACAGAGGCAAACAGAGTTAGACAGAGTGACACAGAGGCAAACAGAGTTAAACAGAGGCAAACAGAGGCAAAGAGTGGCAAACAGAGTTAAACAGAGGCAAACAGAGTTAAACAGAGGCAAACAGAGACAAACAGAGTTAAACAGAGTGGACAAGAGTTAAACAGAGGCAAAGAAAGGCAAACGGAGTTAAGCAGATGCAAACAGAGTTACACAGAGTAAAACAGAGACAAAGAAAGGCAAACAGAGTTAAACCTACGCAGACAGAGTTAAACAGAGTTAAACAGAGGCAAACAGAGTTAAACAGAGTTAAACAAAGGCAAACAGAGGCAAACAGAGCTAAACAAAGTGAAACAGAGTTAGAAAGAGGAAAACAGAGTTAAACAGAGTTAAACAAAGGCAAACAGAGGCAAACAGAGTTAAACAGAGTGAGACAGAGTTAAACAGAGGAAAATAGAGTAAAAATGATTTAAACAGAGGCAAACAGAGTAAATCAGAGGCAAACAGATTTAAGCAGAGGCAAAAAGAGTTAAACAGAGTTAAACAGAGTTAAACAGAGGCAAAGAGAGGCAAACAGAGTTAAACAGAGGCAAAGGGAGGCAAACAGAGTTAAGCAGAGGCAAACAGAGTTAACCAGAGTTAAACAGAGGCAAACACAGTTAAACAGAGTTAAACAGAGGCAAACAGAGTTAAACAGAGTTGAACAGAGGCAAAGAGAGGCAAACAGATTTAAGCAAAGGCAAACTGAGTTAAACAGAGTTAAACAGAGGCAAACAGAGTGAAACAGAGGCAAACAGAGTTAAACAGAGGCAAACAGAGTTAAACAGAGTCAAACAGAGGCAGCCGGAGGCAGACAGAGTTAAACAGAGTTGAACAGAGGCAAAGAGAGGCAAACAGAGTTAAACAGAGGCAAAGAGAGGCAAACAGAGTTAAACAGAGTGAAACAGAGGCAAACAGAGTTAAACAGAGGCAAACAGATTTAAACAGAGGCAAACAGAGTTAAACAGAGTACAACAGAGGCAAACAAATTTTAACAGAGTCAAACAGAGGCAAGCAGAGTTAAACAGAGGCAGACAGAGTTGAACAGAGTTAAACAGAGGCAAACAGATTTAAACAGAGGCAGAAAGATTTAAACACAGTTAGAGAAAGGCAGACATAGTTTCGCAGAGATAAACATGGCAAACAGAGTTCAACAGAGTTAAACAGAGGCAAACAGAGTTTAACAGAGTGAAACAGAGGCAAACAGAGGCAAACAGATTTAAACAGAGGCAAACAGAGGCAAACAGAGTTAAAGAGAGTTGAACAGAGGCAAACAAATTTTAACAGATTCAAACAGAGGCAAGCAGAGTTAAACAGAGGCAGACAGAGTTAAACAGAGGCAAACAGATTTAAACAGAGGCAGACAGATTTAAACACAGTTAGAGAGAGGCAGACATAGTTTCGCAGAGATAAACATGGCAAACAGAGTTCAACAGAGTTAAACAGAGGCAAACAGAGTTTAACAGAGTAAAACCGAGGCAAACAGAGGCAAACAGATTTAAACAGAGGCAAACAGAGTTAAACAGAGTAAAACAGAGGCAAACAAATTTTAACAGAGTCAAACAGAGGCAAGCAGAGTTAAACAGAGTTAAACAGAGGCAAACAGAGTTAAACAGAGTTGAACAGAGGCAAAGAGAAGCAAACAGAGTTAAGCAAAGGCAAACAGAGGTAAACAGAGTGAAACAGAGTTAAGCAGAGTTAAACAGAGGCAAACAGAGGAAAACAGCGTTAAACAGATTTAAACAGAGTGAAACAGAGTTAAAAAGAGGAAAACAGAGTTAAACAGAGTTAAACAGAGGCAAACAGATTTAAACAGAGGCAAAAAGTGTTAAACAGAGTTAAACAGAGGCAAAGATAGGCAAACAGAGTTAAACAGAGGCAGAGTTAAACAGAGTTAAACAGAGACAAACAGAGTTAAACAGAGTTATACAGATATAAAAGAGTGTGAAACAGAGTTAAACAGAGGCAAACAGAGTTAAACAGAGGCAAAGAGAGGCAAACAGAGTTAAACAGAGGCAAACAGAGTTAAGCAGAGGCAAACGGAGTTAAACAGAGTTAAACAGAGGCAAACAGAGTTAAACAGATATAAACAGAGGCAAACAGAGTTAAACAGAGTTGAACAGAGGCAAACAGAGTTAAACAGAGTGACACAGAGGCAAACAGAGTTAAACAGAGGCAAACAGAGGCAAAGAGTGGCAAACAGAGTTAAACAGAGGCAAACAGAGTTAAACAGAGGCAAACAGAGACAAACAGAGTTAAACAGAGTGGACAAGAGTTAAACAGAGGCAAAGAAAGGCAAACGGAGTTAAGCAGATGCAAACAGAGTTACACAGAGTAAAACAGAGACAAAGAAAGGCAAACAGAGTTAAACCTACGCAGACAGAGTTAAACAGAGTTAAACAGAGGCAAACAGAGTTAAACAGAGTTAAACAAAGGCAAACAGAGGCAAACAGAGCTAAACAAAGTGAAACAGAGTTAGAAAGAGGAAAACAGAGTTAAACAGAGTTAAACAAAGGCAAACAGAGGCAAACAGAGTTAAACAGAGTGAGACAGAGTTAAACAGAGGAAAATAGAGTAAAAATGATTTAAACAGAGGCAAACAGAGTAAATCAGAGGCAAACAGATTTAAGCAGAGGCAAAAAGAGTTAAACAGAGTTAAACAGAGTTAAACAGAGGCAAAGAGAGGCAAACAGAGTTAAACAGAGGCAAAGGGAGGCAAACAGAGTTAAGCAGAGGCAAACAGAGTTAACCAGAGTTAAACAGAGGCAAACACAGTTAAACAGAGTTAAACAGAGGCAAACAGAGTTAAACAGAGTTGAACAGAGGCAAAGAGAGGCAAACAGATTTAAGCAAAGGCAAACTGAGTTAAACAGAGTTAAACAGAGGCAAACAGAGTGAAACAGAGGCAAACAGAGTTAAACAGAGGCAAACAGAGTTAAACAGAGTCAAACAGAGGCAGCCGGAGGCAGACAGAGTTAAACAGAGTTGAACAGAGGCAAAGAGAGGCAAACAGAGTTAAACAGAGGCAAAGAGAGGCAAACAGAGTTAAACAGAGTGAAACAGAGGCAAACAGAGTTAAACAGAGGCAAACAGATTTAAACAGAGGCAAACAGAGTTAAACAGAGTACAACAGAGGCAAACAAATTTTAACAGAGTCAAACAGAGGCAAGCAGAGTTAAACAGAGGCAGACAGAGTTGAACAGAGTTAAACAGAGGCAAACAGATTTAAACAGAGGCAGAAAGATTTAAACACAGTTAGAGAAAGGCAGACATAGTTTCGCAGAGATAAACATGGCAAACAGAGTTCAACAGAGTTAAACAGAGGCAAACAGAGTTTAACAGAGTGAAACAGAGGCAAACAGAGGCAAACAGATTTAAACAGAGGCAAACAGAGGCAAACAGAGTTAAAGAGAGTTGAACAGAGGCAAACAAATTTTAACAGATTCAAACAGAGGCAAGCAGAGTTAAACAGAGGCAGACAGAGTTAAACAGAGGCAAACAGATTTAAACAGAGGCAGACAGATTTAAACACAGTTAGAGAGAGGCAGACATAGTTTCGCAGAGATAAACATGGCAAACAGAGTTCAACAGAGTTAAACAGAGGCAAACAGAGTTTAACAGAGTAAAACCGAGGCAAACAGAGGCAAACAGATTTAAACAGAGGCAAACAGAGTTAAACAGAGTAAAACAGAGGCAAACAAATTTTAACAGAGTCAAACAGAGGCAAGCAGAGTTAAACAGAGTTAAACAGAGGCAAACAGAGTTAAACAGAGTTGAACAGAGGCAAAGAGAAGCAAACAGAGTTAAGCAAAGGCAAACAGAGGTAAACAGAGTGAAACAGAGTTAAGCAGAGTTAAACAGAGGCAAACAGAGGAAAACAGCGTTAAACAGATTTAAACAGAGTGAAACAGAGTTAAAAAGAGGAAAACAGAGTTAAACAGAGTTAAACAGAGGCAAACAGATTTAAACAGAGGCAAAAAGTGTTAAACAGAGTTAAACAGAGGCAAAGATAGGCAAACAGAGTTAAACAGAGGCAGAGTTAAACAGAGTTAAACAGAGACAAACAGAGTTAAACAGAGTTATACAGATATAAAAGAGTGTGAAACAGAGTTAAACAGAGGCAAACAGAGTTAAACAGAGGCAAAGAGAGGCAAACAGAGTTAAACAGAGGCAAACAGAGTTAAGCAGAGGCAAACGGAGTTAAACAGAGTTAAACAGAGGCAAACAGAGTTAAACAGATATAAACAGAGGCAAACAGAGTTAAACAGAGTTGAACAGAGGCAAACAGAGTTAAACAGAGTGACACAGAGGCAAACAGAGTTAAACAGAGGCAAACAGAGGCAAAGAGTGGCAAACAGAGTTAAACAGAGGCAAACAGAGTTAAACAGAGGCAAACAGAGACAAACAGAGTTAAACAGAGTGGACAAGAGTTAAACAGAGGCAAACAGAGGCAAACAGAGCGAAACAGAGGAAAAGAGAGGCAAACAGAGTTAAACAGAGTGAGACAGAGTTAAACAGAGGAAAATAGAGTAAAAATGATTTAAACAGAGGCAAACAGAGTAAATCAGAGGCAAACAGATTTAAACAGAGGCAAAAAGAGTTAAACAGATTTAAACAGAGTTAAACAGAGGCAAAGAGAGGCAAACAGAGTTAAACAGAGGCAAAGGGAGGCAAACAGAGTTAAGCAGAGGCAAACAGAGTTAAACTGAGTTAAACAGAGGCAAACACAGTTAAACAGAGTTAAACAGAGGCAAACAGAGTTAAACAGAGTTGAACAGAGGCAAAGAGAGGCAAACAGATTTAAGCAAAGGCAAACTGAGTTAAACAGAGTTGAACAGAGGCAAACAGAGGCAAACAGAGTGACACAGAGGCAAACAGAGTTAAACTGAGGCAAACAGAGTTAAACAGAGGCAAACAGAGGCAAAGAGAGGCAAACAGAGTTAAACAGAGCCAAACAGAGTTGAACAGAGGCAAAGAGAGGCAAACAGATTTAAGCAAAGGCAAACTGAGTTAAACAGAGTTAAACAGAGGCAAACAGAGTGAAACAGAGGCAAACAGAGTTAAACAGAGGCAAACAGAGTTAAACAGAGGCAAACAGAGGCAGCCGGAGGCAGACAGAGTTAAACAGAGTTGAACAGACGCAAAGAGAGGCAAACAGAGTTAAACAGAGGCAAAGAGAGGCAAACAGAGTTAAACAGAGTGAAACAGAGGCAAACAGAGTTAAACAGAGGCAAACAAATTTAAACAGAGGCAAACAGAGTTAAACAGAGTAAAACAGAGGCAAACAAATTTAACAGAGTCAAACAGAGGCAAGCAGAGTTAAACAGAGTTAAACAGAGGCAGACAGAGTTGAACAGAGTTAAACAGAGGCAAACAGATTTAAACAGAGGCAGACAGATTTAAACACAGTTAGAGAGAGGCAGACATAGTTTCGCAGAGATAAACATGGCAAACAGAGTTCAACAGAGTTAAACAGAGGCAAACAGAGTTTAACAGAGTAAAACAGAGGCAAACAGAGGCAAACAGATTCAAACAGAGGCAAACAGAGTTAAACAGAGTAAAACAGAGGCAAACAAATTTTAACAGAGTCAAACAGAGGCAAGCAGAGTTAAACAGAGTTAAACAGAGGCAAACAGAGTTAAACAGAGTTGAACAGAGGCAAAGAGAGGCAAACAGAGTTAAGCAAAGGCAAACAGAGTTAAACAGAGTGAAACAGAGTTAAGCAGAGTTAAACAGAGGCAAACAGGGGAAAACAGAGTTAAACAGATTTAAACAGAGTGAAACAGAGTTAAAAAGAGGAAAACAGAGTTAAACAGAGTTAAACAGAGGCAAACAGATTTAAACAGAGGCAAAAAGTGTTAAACAGAGTTAAACAGAGGCAAAGATAGGCAAACAGAGTTAAACAGAGGCAGAGTTAAACAGAGTTAAACAGAGACAAACAGAGTTAAACAGAGTTATACAGATATAAAAGAGAGTGAAACAGAGTTAAACAGAGGCAAACAGAGTTAAACAGAGGCAAAGAGAGGCAAACAGAGTTAAACAGAGGCAAAGAGAGGCAAACAGAGTTAAGCAGAGGCAAACGGAGTTAAACAGAGTTAAATAGAGGCAAACAGAGTTAAACAGATATAAACAGAGGCAAACAGAGTTAAACAGAGTTGAACAGAGGCAAACAGAGTTAAACAGAGTGACACAAAGGCAAACAGAGTTAAACAGAGGCAAACAGAGTTAAACAGAGGCAAACAGAGGCAAAGAGAGGCAAACAGAGTTAAACAGAGGCAAACAGAGTTAAACAGAGGCAAACAGAGACAAACAGAGTTAAACAGAGTGGACAAGAGTTAAACAGAGGCAAACAGAGGCAAACAGAGTGAAACAGAGGAAAAGAGAGGCAAACAGAGTTAAACAGAGGCACACAGATTTAAACAGAGTTAAGCAGAGGCAAACAGATTTAAACAGATTTAAACAGAGTTAACGATAGGAAGACAGAGTTTCGCAGGAATAAACAGAGGCAAGCAGAGTTTAACAGAGTTAAACAGAAGCAAACAGAGTTAAAAAGATGCAAACTGAGTTAAACAGAGTTAAACCGTGTTAGACAGAGGCAAATAGAGTTAAACAGAGTTAAAGAGAGTTAAACTGAGTTAAAAAGAGACAAGCAGAGTTAAACAGAGGCAAACAGAGTTAAACAGAGGCAAAGAGAGGCAAACGGAGTTAAGCAGATGCAAACAGAGTTACACAGAGTAAAACAGAGACAAAGAGAGGCAAACAGAGTTAAACCTACGCAGACAGAGTTAAACAGAGTTAAACAGAGGCAAACAGAGTTAAACAGAGTTAAACAAAGGCAAACAGAGGCAAACAGAGCTAAACAAAGTGAAACAGAGTTAGAAAGAGGAAAACAGAGTTAAACAGAGTTAAACAAAGGCAAACAGAGGCAAACAGAGTTAAACAGAGTGAGACAGAGTTAAACAGAGGAAAATAGAGTAAAAATGATTTAAACAGAGGCAAACAGAGTAAATCAGAGGCAAACAGATTTAAACAGAGGCAAAGAGAGGCAAACAGAGTTAAACAGAGGCAAAGGGAGGCAAACAGAGTTAAGCAGAGGCAAACAGAGTTAAACAGAGTTAAACAGAGGCAAACACAGTTAAACAGAGTTAAACAGAGGCAAACAGAGTTAAACAGAGTTGAACAGAGGCAAAGAGAGGCAAACAGATTTAAGCAAAGGCAAACTGAGTTAAACAGAGTTAAACAGAGGCAAACAGAGTGAAACAGAGGCAAACAGAGTTAAGCAGAGGCAAAAAGAGTTAAACAGAGTTAAACAGAGTTAAACAGAGGCAAAGAGAGGCAAACAGAGTTAAACAGAGGCAAAGGGAGGCAAACAGAGTTAAGCAGAGGCAAACAGAGTTAACCAGAGTTAAACAGAGGCAAACACAGTTAAACAGAGTTAAACAGAGGCAAACAGAGTTAAACAGAGTTGAACAGAGGCAAAGAGAGGCAAACAGATTTAAGCAAAGGCAAACTGAGTTAAACAGAGTTAAACAGAGGCAAACAGAGTGAAACAGAGGCAAACAGAGTTAAACAGAGGCAAACAGAGTTAAACAGAGTCAAACAGAGGCAGCCGGAGGCAGACAGAGTTAAAGAGAGTTGAACAGAGGCAAAGAGAGGCAAACAGAGTTAAACAGAGGCAAAGAGAGGCAAACAGAGTTAAACAGAGTGAAACAGAGGCAAACAGAGTTAAACAGAGGCAAACAGATTTAAACAGAGGCAAACAGAGTTAAACAGAGTACAACAGAGGCAAACAAATTTTAACAGAGTCAAACAGAGGCAAGCAGAGTTAAACAGAGGCAGACAGAGTTGAACAGAGTTAAACAGAGGCAAACAGATTTAAACAGAGGCAGAAAGATTTAAACACAGTTAGAGAAAGGCAGACATAGTTTCGCAGAGATAAACATGGCAAACAGAGTTCAACAGAGTTAAACAGAGGCAAACAGAGTTTAACAGAGTGAAACAGAGGCAAACAGAGGCAAACAGATTTAAACAGAGGCAAACAGAGGCAAACAGAGTTAAAGAGAGTTGAACAGAGGCAAACAAATTTTAACAGATTCAAACAGAGGCAAGCAGAGTTAAACAGAGGCAGACAGAGTTAAACAGAGGCAAACAGATTTAAACAGAGGCAGACAGATTTAAACACAGTTAGAGAGAGGCAGACATAGTTTCGCAGAGATAAACATGGCAAACAGAGTTCAACAGAGTTAAACAGAGGCAAACAGAGTTTAACAGAGTAAAACCGAGGCAAACAGAGGCAAACAGATTTAAACAGAGGCAAACAGAGTTAAACAGAGTAAAACAGAGGCAAACAAATTTTAACAGAGTCAAACAGAGGCAAGCAGAGTTAAACAGAGTTAAACAGAGGCAAACAGAGTTAAACAGAGTTGAACAGAGGCAAAGAGAAGCAAACAGAGTTAAGCAAAGGCAAACAGAGGTAAACAGAGTGAAACAGAGTTAAGCAGAGTTAAACAGAGGCAAACAGAGGAAAACAGCGTTAAACAGATTTAAACAGAGTGAAACAGAGTTAAAAAGAGGAAAACAGAGTTAAACAGAGTTAAACAGAGGCAAACAGATTTAAACAGAGGCAAAAAGTGTTAAACAGAGTTAAACAGAGGCAAAGATAGGCAAACAGAGTTAAACAGAGGCAGAGTTAAACAGAGTTAAACAGAGACAAACAGAGTTAAACAGAGTTATACAGATATAAAAGAGTGTGAAACAGAGTTAAACAGAGGCAAACAGAGTTAAACAGAGGCAAAGAGAGGCAAACAGAGTTAAACAGAGGCAAACAGAGTTAAGCAGAGGCAAACGGAGTTAAACAGAGTTAAACAGAGGCAAACAGAGTTAAACAGATATAAACAGAGGCAAACAGAGTTAAACAGAGTTGAACAGAGGCAAACAGAGTTAAACAGAGTGACACAGAGGCAAACAGAGTTAAACAGAGGCAAACAGAGGCAAAGAGTGGCAAACAGAGTTAAACAGAGGCAAACAGAGTTAAACAGAGGCAAACAGAGACAAACAGAGTTAAACAGAGTGGACAAGAGTTAAACAGAGGCAAACAGAGGCAAACAGAGCGAAACAGAGGAAAAGAGAGGCAAACAGAGTTAAACAGAGTGAGACAGAGTTAAACAGAGGAAAATAGAGTAAAAATGATTTAAACAGAGGCAAACAGAGTAAATCAGAGGCAAACAGATTTAAACAGAGGCAAAAAGAGTTAAACAGATTTAAACAGAGTTAAACAGAGGCAAAGAGAGGCAAACAGAGTTAAACAGAGGCAAAGGGAGGCAAACAGAGTTAAGCAGAGGCAAACAGAGTTAAACTGAGTTAAACAGAGGCAAACACAGTTAAACAGAGTTAAACAGAGGCAAACAGAGTTAAACAGAGTTGAACAGAGGCAAAGAGAGGCAAACAGATTTAAGCAAAGGCAAACTGAGTTAAACAGAGTTGAACAGAGGCAAACAGAGGCAAACAGAGTGACACAGAGGCAAACAGAGTTAAACTGAGGCAAACAGAGTTAAACAGAGGCAAACAGAGGCAAAGAGAGGCAAACACAGTTAAACAGAGCCAAACAGAGTTGAACAGAGGCAAAGAGAGGCAAACAGATTTAAGCAAAGGCAAACTGAGTTAAACAGAGTTAAACAGAGGCAAACAGAGTGAAACAGAGGCAAACAGAGTTAAACAGAGGCAAACAGAGTTAAACAGAGGCAAACAGAGGCAGCCGGAGGCAGACAGAGTTAAACAGAGTTGAACAGACGCAAAGAGAGGCAAACAGAGTTAAACAGAGGCAAAGAGAGGCAAACAGAGTTAAACAGAGTGAAACAGAGGCAAACAGAGTTAAACAGAGGCAAACAAATTTAAACAGAGGCAAACAGAGTTAAACAGAGTAAAACAGAGGCAAACAAATTTAACAGAGTCAAACAGAGGCAAGCAGAGTTAAACAGCGTTAAACAGAGGCAGACAGAGTTGAACAGAGTTAAACAGAGGCAAACAGATTTAAACAGAGGCAGACAGATTTAAACACAGTTAGAGAGAGGCAGACATAGTTTCGCAGAGATAAACATGGCAAACAGAGTTCAACAGAGTTAAACAGAGGCAAACAGAGTTTAACAGAGTAAAACAGAGGCAAACAGAGGCAAACAGATTTAAACAGAGGCAAACAGAGTTAAACAGAGTAAAACAGAGGCAAACAAATTTTAACAGAGTCAAACAGAGGCAAGCAGAGTTAAAAAGAGTTAAACAGAGGCAAACAGAGTTAAACAGAGTTGAACAGAGGCAAAGAGAGGCAAACAGAGTTAAGCAAAGGCAAACAGAGTTAAACAGAGTGAAACAGAGTTAAGCAGAGTTAAACAGAGGCAAACAGGGGAAAACAGAGTTAAACAGATTTAAACAGAGTGAAACAGAGTTAAAAAGAGGAAAACAGAGTTAAACAGAGTTAAACAGAGGCAAACAGATTTAAACAGAGGCAAAAAGTGTTAAACAGAGTTAAACAGAGGCAAAGATAGGCAAACAGAGTTAAACAGAGGCAGAGTTAAACAGAGTTAAACAGAGACAAACAGAGTTAAACAGAGTTATACAGATATAAAAGAGAGTGAAACAGAGTTAAACAGAGGCAAACAGAGTTAAACAGAGGCAAAGAGAGGCAAACAGAGTTAAACAGAGGCAAAGAGAGGCAAACAGAGTTAAGCAGAGGCAAACGGAGTTAAACAGAGTTAAATAGAGGCAAACAGAGTTAAACAGATATAAACAGAGGCAAACAGAGTTAAACAGAGTTGAACAGAGGCAAACAGAGTTAAACAGAGTGACACAAAGGCAAACAGAGTTAAACAGAGGCAAACAGAGTTAAACAGAGGCAAACAGAGGCAAAGAGAGGCAAACAGAGTTAAACAGAGGCAAACAGAGTTAAACAGAGGCAAACAGAGACAAACAGAGTTAAACAGAGTGGACAAGAGTTAAACAGAGGCAAACAGAGGCAAACAGAGTGAAACAGAGGAAAAGAGAGGCAAACAGAGTTAAACAGAGGCACACAGATTTAAACAGAGTTAAGCAGAGGCAAACAGATTTAAACAGATTTAAACAGAGTTAACGATAGGAAGACAGAGTTTCGCAGGAATAAACAGAGGCAAGCAGAGTTTAACAGAGTTAAACAGAAGCAAACAGAGTTAAAAAGATGCAAACTGAGTTAAACAGAGTTAAACCGTGTTAGACAGAGGCAAATAGAGTTAAACAGAGTTAAAGAGAGTTAAACTGATTTAAAAAGAGACAAGCAGAGTTAAACAGAGGCAAACAGAGTTAAACAGAGGCAAAGAGAGGCAAACGGAGTTAAGCAGATGCAAACAGAGTTACACAGAGTAAAACAGAGACAAAGAGAGGCAAACAGAGTTAAACCTACGCAGACAGAGTTAAACAGAGTTAAACAGAGGCAAACAGAGTTAAACAGAGTTAAACAAAGGCAAACAGAGGCAAACAGAGCTAAACAAAGTGAAACAGAGTTAGAAAGAGGAAAACAGAGTTAAACAGAGTTAAACAAAGGCAAACAGAGGCAAACAGAGTTAAACAGAGTGAGACAGAGTTAAACAGAGGAAAATAGAGTAAAAATGATTTAAACAGAGGCAAACAGAGTAAATCAGAGGCAAACAGATTTAAACAGAGGCAAAGAGAGGCAAACAGAGTTAAACAGAGGCAAAGGGAGGCAAACAGAGTTAAGCAGAGGCAAACAGAGTTAAACAGAGTTAAACAGAGGCAAACACAGTTAAACAGAGTTAAACAGAGGCAAACAGAGTTAAACAGAGTTGAACAGAGGCAAAGAGAGGCAAACAGATTTAAGCAAAGGCAAACTGAGTTAAACAGAGTTAAACAGAGGCAAACAGAGTGAAACAGATTCAAACAGATGCAGCCGGAGGCAGACAGAGTTAAACAGAATTGAACAGAGGCAAAGAGAGGCAAACAGAGTTAAACAGAGGCAAAGAGAGGCAAACAGAGTTAAACAGAGTGAAACAGAGGCAAACGGAGTTAAACAGAGGCAAACAGATTTAAACAGAGGCAAACAGAGTTAAACAGAGTAAAACAGATGCAAACAAATTTTAACAGATTCAAACAGAGGCAAGCAGACTAAAACAGAGGCAGACAGAGTTGCACAGAGTTAAACAGAGGCAAACAGATTTAAACAGAGGCTGACAGATTTAAACACAGTTAGAGAGAGGCAGACATAGTTTCGCAGAGATAAACATGGCAAACAGAGTTCAACAGAGTTAAACAGAGGCAAAAAGAGTTTAACAGAGTAAAACAGAGGCAAACAGAGGCAAACAGATTTAAACAGAGGCAAACAGAGTTAAACAGAGTAAAACAGAGGCAAACAAATTTTAACAGAGTCAAACAGAGGCAAGCAGAGTTAAACAGAGTTAAACAGAGGCAAACAGAGTTAAAAAGAGTTGAACAGAGTTAAACAGAGGCAAACAGAGGAAAACAGAGTTAAACAGATTTAAACAGAGTGAAACAGAGTTAAAAAGAGGAAAACAGAGTTAAACAGAGTTAAACAGAGGCAAACAGATTTAAACAGAGGCAAAAAGTGTTAAACAGAGTTAAACAGAGGCAAAGATAGGCAAACAGAGTTAAACAGAGGCAGAGTTAAACAGAGTTAAACAGAGACAAACAGAGTTAAACAGAGTTATACAGATATAAAAGAGAGTGAAACAGAGTTAAACAGAGGCAAACAGAGTTAAATAGAGGCAAAGAGAGGCAAACAGAGTTAAACAGAGGCAAAGATAGGCAAACAGAGTTAAACAGAGGCAGAGTTAAACAGAGTTAAACAGAGACAAACAGAGTTAAACTGAGTTATACAGATATAAAAGAGAGTGAAACAGAGTTAAACAGAGGCAAACAGAGTTAAACAGAGGCAAAGAGAGGCAAACAGAGTTAAACAGAGGCAAAGACAGGCAAACAGAGTTAAGCAGAGGCAAACGGAGTTAAACAGAGTTAAACAGAGGCAAACAGAGTTAAACAGATATAAACATAGGCAAACAGAGTTAAACAGAGTTGAACAGAGGCAAACGAGTTGAACAGAGTGACACAGAGGCAAACAGAGTTAAACAGAGGCAAACAGAGTTAAACAGAGGCCAACAGAGGCAAAGAGAGGCAAACAGAGTTAAACAGAGGCAAACAGATTTAAACAGAGGCAAACAGAGACAAACAGAATTAAACAGAGTGGACAAGAGTTAAACAGAGGCAAACAGAGGCAAACAGAGTGAAACAGAGGAAAAGAGAGGCAAACAGACTTAAACAGAGGCACACAGATTTAAACAGAGTTAAACAGAGGCAAACAGAGTTAAACAGAGTGAGACAGTGTTAAACAGAGGAAAATAGAGTAAAAATGATTTAAACAGAGGCAAACAGAGTAAATCAGAGGCAAACAGATTTAAAAAGAGGCAAAAAGAGTTAAACAGATTTAAACAGAGTTAAACAGAGGCAAAGAGAGGCAAACAGAGTTAAACAGAGGCAAACACAGTTAAACAGAGTTAAACAGAGGCAAACAGAGTTAAACAGAGTTGAACAGAGGCAAAGAGAGGCAAACAGATTTAAGCAAAGGCAAACTGAGTTAAACAGAGTTAAACAGAGGCAAACAGAGTGAAACAGAGGCAAACAGAGTTAAACAGAGGCAAACAGAGTTAAACAGAGGCAAACAGAGGCAGCCGGAGGCAGACAGAGTTAAACAGAGTTGAACAGAGGCAAAGAGAGGCAAACAGAGTTAAACAGAGGCAAAGAGAGGCAAACAGAGTTAAACAGAGTGAAACAGAGGCAAACAGAGTTAAACAGAGGCAAACAGATTTAAACAGAGGCAAACAGAGTTAAACAGAGTCAAACAGAAGCAAACAAATTTAACAGAGTCAAACAGAGGCAAGCAGAGTTAAACAGAGTTAAACAGAGGCAGACAGAGTTGAACAGAGTTAAACAGAGGCAAACAGATTTAAACAGAGGCAGACAGATTTAAACACAGTTAGAGAGAGGCAGACATAGTTTCGCAGAGATAAACATGGCAAACAGAGTTCAACAGAGTTAAACAGAGGCAAACAGAGTTTAACAGAGTAAAACAGAGGCAAACAGAGGCAAACAGATTTAAACAGAGGCAAACAGAATTAAACAGAGTAAAACAGAGGCAAACAAATTTTAACAGAGTCAAACATGGCAAGCAGAGTTAAACAGAGTTAAACAGAGGCAAACAGAGTCAAACAGAGTTGAACAGAGGCAAAGAGAGGCAAACAGAGTTAAGCAAAGGCAAACAGAGTTAAACAGAGTGAAACAGAGGCAAACAGACTTAAACAGAGGCAAACAGAGTTAAACAGAGGCAAACAGAGGCAACCAGAGGCAAACAGAGTTAAACAGAGGCAAACAGAGACAAACAGAGTTAAACAGACTGGACGAGAGTTAAACAGAGGCAAACAGAGGCAAACAGAGTGAAACAGAGGAAAAGAGAGGCAAACAGAGTTAAACAGAGGCACACAGATTTAAACAGAGTTAAACAGAGGCAAACAGAGTTAAACAGATTTAAACAGAGTTAACGAGAGGAAGACAGAGTTTCGCAGGAATAAACAGAGGCAAGCAGAGTTTAACAGAGTTAAACAGAAGCAAACAGAGTTAAAAAGATGCAAACTGAGTTAAACAGAGTTAAACCGTGTTAGACAGAGGCAAATAGAGTTAAACAGAGTTAAACAGAGGCAAACAGAGTTAAACAGAGGCAAAGAGAGGGAAACAGAGTTAAACAGAGGCAAAGAGAGGCAAACAGAGTTAAACAGAGTGCAACAGAGGCAAACAGAGTTAAACAGAGGCAAACAGATTTAAACAGAGGCAAACAGAGTTAAACAGAGTAAAACAGAGGCAAACAAATTTTAACAGAGTCAAACAGAGGCAAGCAGAGTTAAACAGAGTTAAACAGAGGCAGACAGAGTTGAACAGAGTTAAACAGAGGCAAACAGATTGAAACAGAGGCAGACAGATTTAAATACAGTTAGAGAGAGGCAGACATAGTTTCGCAGAGATAAAAATGGCAAACAGAGTTCAACAGAGTTAAACAGAGGCAAACAGAGTTTAACAGAGTAAAACAGAGGCAAACAGAGGCAAACAGATTTAAACAGAGGCAAACAGAGTTAAACAGAGTAAAACAGAGGCAAACAAATTTAACAGAGTCAAACAGAGGCAAGCAGAGTTAAACAGAGTTAAACAGAGGCAGACAGAGTTGAACAGAGTTAAACAGAGGCAAACAGATTTAAACAGAGGCAGACAGATTTAAACACAGTTAGAGAGAGGCAGACATAGTTTCGCAGAGATAAACATGGCAAACAGAGTTCAACAGAGTTAAACAGAGGCAAACAGAGTTTAACAGAGTAAAACAGAGGCAAACAGAGGCAAACAGATTTAAACACAGGCAAACAGAGTTAAACAGAGTAAAACAGAGGCAGACAAATTTTAACAGAGTCAAACAGAGGCAAGCAGAGTTAAACAGAGTTAAACAGAGGCAAACAGAGTTAAACAGAGTTGAACAGAGGCAAAGAGAGGCAAACAGAGTTAAGCAAAGGCAAACAGAGTTAAACAGAGTGAAACAGAGTTAAGCAGAGTTAAACAGAGGCAAACAGAGGGAAACAGAGTTAAACAGATTTAAACAGAGTTAAACAGAGTTAAAAAGAGGAAAACAGAGTTAAACAGAGTTAAACAGAGGCAAACAGATTTAAACAGAGGCAAAAAGTGTTAAACAGAGTTAAACAGAGGCAAAGATAGGCAAACAGAGTTAAACAGAGGCAGAGTTAAACAGAGTTAAACAGAGACAAACAGAGTTAAACAGAGTTATACAGATATAAAAGAGAGTGAAACAGAGTTAAACAGAGGCAAACAGAGTTAAACAGAGGCAAAGAGAGGCAAACAGAGTTAAACAGAGGCAAAGAGAGGCAAACAGAGTTAAGCAGAGGCAAACGCAGTTAAACAGAGTTAAACAGAGGCAAACAGAGTTAAACAGATATAAACAGAGGCAAACAGAGTTAAACAGAGTTGAACAGAGGCAAACAGAGTTAAACAGAGTGACACAGAGGCAAACAGAGTTAAACAGAGTTAAACCGTGTTAGACAGAGGCAAATAGAGTTAAACAGAGTTAAAGAGAGTTAAACAGAGTTAAAAAGAGACAAGCAGAGTTAAACAGAGGCAAACAGAGTTAAACAGAGGCAAAGAGAGGCAAACGGAGTTAAGCAGATGCAAACAGAGTTACACAGAGTAAAACAGAGACAAAGAGAGGCAAACAGAGTTAAACCTACGCAGACAGAGTTAAACAGAGTTAAACAGAGGCAAACAGAGTTAAACAGAGTTAAACAAAGGCAAACAGAGGCAAACAGAGCTAAACAAAGTGAAACAGAGTTAGAAAGAGGAAAACAGAGTTAAACAGAGTTAAACAAAGGCAAACAGAGGCAAACAGAGTTAAACAGAGTGAGACAGAGTTAAACAGAGGAAAATAGAGTAAAAATGATTTAAACAGAGGCAAACAGAGTAAATCAGAGGCAAACAGATTTAAACAGAGGCAAAAAGAGTTAAACAGAGTTAAACAGAGTTAAACAGAGGCAAAGAGAGGCAAACAGAGTTAAACAGAGGCAAAGGGAGGCAAACAGTGTTAAGCAGAGGCAAACAGAGTTAAACAGAATTAAACAGAGGCAAACACAGTTAAACAGAGTTAAACAGAGGCAAACAGAGTTAAACAGAGTTGAACAGAGTTAAACAGAGGCAAACAAATTTAACAGAGTCAAACAGAGGCAAGCAGAGTTAAACAGAGTTAAACAGAGGCAGACAGAGTTGAACAGAGTTAAACAGAGGCAAACAGATTTAAACAGAGGCAGACAGATTTAAACACAGTTAGAGAGAGGCAGACATAGTTTCGCAGAGATAAACATGGCAAACAGAGTTCAACAGAGTTAAACAGAGGCAAACAGAGTTTATAAGAGTAAAACAGAGGCAAACAGAGGCAAACAGATTTAAACACAGGCAAACAGAGTTAAACAGAGTAAAACAGAGGCAGACAAATTTTAACAGAGTCAAACAGAGGCAAGCAGAGTTAAACAGAGTTAAACAGAGGCAAACAGAGTTAAACAGAGTTGAACAGAGGCAAAGAGAGGCAAACAGAGTTAAGCAAAGGCAAACAGAGTTAAACAGAGTGAAACAGAGTTAAGCAGAGTTAAACAGAGGCAAACAGAGGAAAACAGAGTTAAACAGATTTAAACAGAGTGAAACAGAGTTAAAAAGAGGCAAACAGAGTTAAACAGAGTTAAACAGAGGCAAACAGATTTAAACAGAGGCAAAAAGTGTTAAACAGAGTTAAACAGAGGCAAAGATAGGCAAACAGAGTTAAACAGAGGCAGAGTTAAACAGAGTTAAACAGAGACAAACAGAGTTAAACAGAGTTATACAGATATAAAAGAGAGTGAAACAGAGTTAAACAGAGGCAAACAGAGTTAAACAGAGGCAAAGAGAGGCAAACAGAGTTAAACAGAGGCAAAGAGAGGCAAACAGAGTTAAGCAGAGGCAAACGCAGTTAAACAGAGTTAAACAGAGGCAAACAGAGTTAAACAGATATAAACAGAGGCAAACAGAGTTAAACAGAGTTGAACAGAGGCAAACAGAGTTAAACAGAGTGACACAGAGGCAAACAGAGTTAAACAGAGTTAAACCGTGTTAGACAGAGGCAAATAGAGTTAAACAGAGTTAAAGAGAGTTAAACAGAGTTAAAAAGAGACAAGCAGAGTTAAACAGAGGCAAACAGAGTTAAACAGAGGCAAAGAGAGGCAAACGGAGTTAAGCAGATGCAAACAGAGTTACACAGAGTAAAACAGAGACAAAGAGAGGCAAACAGAGTTAAACCTACGCAGACAGAGTTAAACAGAGTTAAACAGAGGCAAACAGAGTTAAACAGAGTTAAACAAAGGCAAACAGAGGCAAACAGAGCTAAACAAAGTGAAACAGAGTTAGAAAGAGGAAAACAGAGTTAAACAGAGTTAAACAAAGGCAAACAGAGGCAAACAGAGTTAAACAGAGTGAGACAGAGTTAAACAGAGGAAAATAGAGTAAAAATGATTTAAACAGAGGCAAACAGAGTAAATCAGAGGCAAACAGATTTAAACAGAGGCAAAAAGAGTTAAACAGAGTTAAACAGAGTTAAACAGAGGCAAAGAGAGGCAAACAGAGTTAAACAGAGGCAAAGGGAGGCAAACAGTGTTAAGCAGAGGCAAACAGAGTTAAACAGAATTAAACAGAGGCAAACACAGTTAAACAGAGTTAAACAGAGGCAAACAGAGTTAAACAGAGTTGAACAGAGTTAAACAGAGGCAAACAGAGTGAAACAGAGGCAAACAGAGTTAAACAGAGGCAAACAGAGTTAAACAGAGGCAAACAGAGGCAGCCGGAGGCAGACAGAGTTAAACAGAATTGAACAGAGGCAAAGAGAGGCAAACAGAGTTAAACAGAGGCAAAGAGAGGCAAACAGAGTTAAACAGAGTGAAACAGAGGCAAACGGAGTTAAACAGAGGCAAACAGATTTAAACAGAGGCAAACAGAGTTAAACAGAGTAAAACAGAGGCAAACAAATTTTAACAGATTCAAACAGAGGCAAGCAGAGTTAAACAGACTTAAACAGAGGCAGACAGATTTGAACAGAGTTAAACAGAGGCAAACAGATTTAAACAGAGGCAGACAGATTTAAACACAGTTAGAGAGAGGCAGACATAGTTTCGCAGAGATAAACATGGCAAACAGAGTTCAACAGAGTTAAACAGAGGCAAACAGAGTTTAACAGAGTAAAACAGAGGCAAACAGAGGCAAACAGATTTAAACAGAGGCAAACAGAGTTAAACAGAGTAAAACAGAGGCAAACAAATTTTAACAGAGTCAAACAGAGGCAAGCAGAGTTAAACAGAGTTAAACAGAGGCAAACAGAGTTAAACAGAGTTGAACAGAGGCAAAGAGAGGCAAACAGAGTTAAGCAAAGGCAAACAGAGTTAAACAGAGTGAAACAGAGTTAAGCAGAGTTAAACAGAGGCAAACAGAGGAAAACAGAGTTAAACAGATTTAAACAGAGTGAAACAGATTTAAACAGAGGCAAAAAGTGTTAAACAGAGTTAAACAGAGGCAAAGATAGGCAAACAGAGTTAAACAGAGGCAGAGTTAAACAGAGTTAAACAGAGACAAACAGAGTTAAACAGAGTTATACAGATATAAAAGAGAGTGAAACAGAGTTAAACAGAGGCAAACAGAGTTAAACAGAGGCAAAGAGAGGCAAACAGAGTTAAACAGAGGCAAAGAGAGGCAAACAGAGTTAAGCAGAGGCAAACGGAGTTAAACAGAGGCAAACAGAGTTAAACAGATATAAACAGAGGCAAACAGAGTTAAACAGAGTTGAACAGAGGCAAACAGAGTTAAACAGAGTGACACAGAGGCAAACAGAGTTAAACAGAGGCAAACAGAGTTAAACAGAGGCAAACAGAGGCAAAGAGAGGCAAACAGAGTTAAACAGAGGCAAACAGAGTTAAACAGAGGCAAACAGAGACAAACAGAGTTAAACAGAGTGGACAAGAGTTAAACAGAGGCAAACATAGGCAAACAGAGTGAAACAGAGGAAAAGAGAGGCAAACAGAGTTAAACAGAGGCACACAGATTTAAACAGAGTTAAACAGAGGCAAACAGAGTTAAACAGAGTGAGACAGAGTTAAACAGAGGAAAATAGAGTAAAAATGATTTAAACAGAGGCAAACAGAGTAAATCAGAGGCAAACAGATTTAAACAGAGGCCAAAAGAGTTAAACAGATTTAAACAGAGTTAAACAGAGGCAAAGAGAGGCAAACAGAGTTAAACAGAGGCAAAGGGAGGCAAACAGAGTTAAGCAGAGGCAAACAGAGTTAAACAGAGGCAAACACAGTTAAACAGAGTTGAACAGAGGCAAACAGATTTAAACAGAGGCAAACAGAGTTAAACAGAGTAAAACAGAGGCAAACAAATTTTAACAGATTCAAACAGAGGCAAGCAGAGTTAAACAGAGGCAGACGGAGTTGAGCAGAGTTAAACAGAGGCAAACATATTTAAACAGAGGCAGACAGATTTAAACACAGTTAGAGAGAGGCAGACATAGTTTCGCAGAGATAAACATGGCAAACAGAGTTCAACAGAGTTAAACAGAGGCAAACAGAGTTTAACAGAGTAAAACAGAGGCAAACAGATTTAAACAGAGGCAAACAGAGTTAAACAGAGTAAAACAGAGGCAAACAAATTTTTACAAAGTCAAACAGAGGCAAGCAGAGTTAAACAGAGTTAAACAGAGGCAAACAGAGTTAAACAGAGTTGAACAGAGGCAAAGAGAGGCAAACAGAGTTAAGCAAAGGCAAACAGAGTTAAACAGAGTGAAACAGATTTAAGCAGAGTTAAACAGAGGCAAACAGAGGAATACAGAGTTAAACAGATTTAAACAGAGTGAAACAGAGTTAAAAAGAGGAAAACAGAGTTAAACAGAGTTAAACAGAGGCAAACAGATTTAAACAGAGGCAAAAAGTGTTAAACAGAGTTAAACAGAGGCAAAGATAGGCAAACAGAGTTAAACAGAGGCAGAGTTAAACAGAGTTAAACAGAGACAAACAGAGTTATACAGATATAAAAGAGAGTGAAACAGAGTTAAACAGAGGCAAACAGATTTAAACAGAGGCAAAAAGAGTTAAACAGATTTAAACAGAGTTAAACAGAGGCAAAGAGAGGCAAACAGAGTTAAACAGAGGCAAAGGGAGGCAAAGAGAGTTAAGCAGAGGCAAACAGAGTTAAACAGAGGCAAACACAGTAAAACAGAGTTATACAGATATAAAAGAGAGTGAAACAGAGTTAAACAGAGGCAAACAGAGTTAAACAGAGGCAAAGAGAGGCAAACAGAGTTAAACAGAGGCAAAGAGAGGCAAACAGAGTTAAGCAGAGGCAAACGGAGTTAAACAGAGTTAAACAGAGGCAAACAGAGTTAAACAGATATATACAGAGGCAAACAGAGTTAAACAGAGTTGAACAGAGGCAAACAGAGTTAAACAGAGTGACACAGAGGCAAACAGAGTTAAACAGAGACAAACAGAGTTAAACAGAGGCAAACAGAGGCAAAGAGAGGCAAACAGAGTTAAACAGAGGCAAACAGAGTTAAACAGAGTTGAACAGAGGCAAAGAGAGGCAAACAGAGTTAAGCAAAGGCAAACAGAGTTAAACAGAGTGAAACAGAGGCAAACAGACTCAAACAGAGGCAAACAGAGGCAACCAGAGGCAAACAGAGTTAAACAGAGGCAAACAGAGACAAACAGAGTTAAACAGACTGGACGAGAGTTAAACAGAGGCAAACAGAGGCAAACAGAGTGAAACAGAGGAAAAGAGAGGCAAACAGAGTTAAACAGAGGCACACAGATTTAAACAGAGTTAAACAGAGGCAAACAGAGTTAAACAGATTTAAACAGAGTTAACGAGAGGAAGACAGAGTTTCGCAGGAATAAACAGAGGCAAGCAGAGTTTAACAGAGTTAAACAGAAGCAAACAGAGTTAAAAAGATGCAAACTGAGTTAAACAGAGTTAAACCGTGTTAGACAGAGGCAAATAGAGTTAAACAGAGTTAAACAGAGGCAAACAGAGTTAAACAGAGGCAAGGAGAGTTAAACAGAGTTAAACAGAGGCAAACAGAGTTAAACAGAGTTGAACAGAGCCACAGAGAGGCAAACAGAGTTAAGCAAAGGCAAACAGAGTTAAACAGAGTGAAACAGAGTTAAACAGAGTTAAACAGAGGCAAAAAGAGGAAAACAGAGTTAAACAGATTTAAACAGAGTGAAACAGAGTTAAAAAGAGGAAAACAGAGTTAAACAGAGTTAAACAGAGGCAAACAGATTTAAACAGAGGCAAAAAGTGTTAAACAGAGTTAAACAGAGGCAAAGATAGGCAAACAGAGTTAAACAGAGGCAGAGTTAAACAGAGTTAAACAGAGACAAACAGAGTTAAACAGAGTTATACAGATATAAAAGAGAGTGAAACAGAGTTAAACAGAGGCAAACAGAGTTAAACAGAGGCAAAGAGAGGCAAACAGAGTTAAACAGAGGCAAAGAGGGGCAAACAGAGTTAAGCAGAGTTGAACAGAGGCAAACAGAGTTAAACAGAGTGACACAGAGGCAAACAGAGTTAAACAGAGTTAAACCGTGTTAGACAGAGGCAAATAGAGTTAAACAGAGTTAAAGAGAGTTAAACAGAGTTAAAAAGAGACAAGCAGAGTTAAACAGAGGCAAACAGAGTTAAACAGAGGCAAAGAGAGGCAAACGGAGTTAAGCAGATGCAAACAGAGTTACACAGAGTAAAACAGAGACAAAGAGAGGCAAACAGAGTTAAACCTACGCAGACAGAGTTAAACAGAGTTAAACAGAGGCAAACAGAGTTAAACAGAGTTAAACAAAGGCAAACAGAGGCAAACAGAGCTAAACAAAGTGAAACAGAGTTAGAAAGAGGAAAACAGAGTTAAACAGAGTTAAACAAAGGCAAACAGAGGCAAACAGAGTTAAACAGAGTGAGACAGAGTTAAACAGAGGAAAATAGAGTAAAAATGATTTAAACAGAGGCAAACAGAGTAAATCAGAGGCAAACAGATTTAAACAGAGGCAAAAAGAGTTAAACAGAGTTAAACAGAGTTAAACAGAGGCAAAGAGAGGCAAACAGAGTTAAACAGAGGCAAAGGGAGGCAAACAGTGTTAAGCAGAGGCAAACAGAGTTAAACAGAATTAAACAGAGGCAAACACAGTTAAACAGAGTTAAACAGAGGCAAACAGAGTTAAACAGAGTTGAACAGAGTTAAACAGAGGCAAACAGAGTGAAACAGAGGCAAACAGAGTTAAACAGAGGCAAACAGAGTTAAACAGAGGCAAACAGAGGCAGCCGGAGGCAGACAGAGTTAAACAGAATTGAACAGAGGCAAAGAGAGGCAAACAGAGTTAAACAGAGGCAAAGAGAGGCAAACAGAGTTAAACAGAGTGAAACAGAGGCAAACGGAGTTAAACAGAGGCAAACAGATTTAAACAGAGGCAAACAGAGTTAAACAGAGTAAAACAGAGGCAAACAAATTTTAACAGATTCAAACAGAGGCAAGCAGAGTTAAACAGACTTAAACAGAGGCAGACAGATTTGAACAGAGTTAAACAGAGGCAAACAGATTTAAACAGAGGCAGACAGATTTAAACACAGTTAGAGAGAGGCAGACATAGTTTCGCAGAGATAAACATGGCAAACAGAGTTCAACAGAGTTAAACAGAGGCAAACAGAGTTTAACAGAGTAAAACAGAGGCAAACAGAGGCAAACAGATTTAAACAGAGGCAAACAGAGTTAAACAGAGTAAAACAGAGGCAAACAAATTTTAACAGAGTCAAACAGAGGCAAGCAGAGTTAAACAGAGTTAAACAGAGGCAAACAGAGTTAAACAGAGTTGAACAGAGGCAAAGAGAGGCAAACAGAGTTAAGCAAAGGCAAACAGAGTTAAACAGAGTGAAACAGAGTTAAGCAGAGTTAAACAGAGGCAAACAGAGGAAAACAGAGTTAAACAGATTTAAACAGAGTGAAACAGATTTAAACAGAGGCAAAAAGTGTTAAACAGAGTTAAACAGAGGCAAAGATAGGCAAACAGAGTTAAACAGAGGCAGAGTTAAACAGAGTTAAACAGAGACAAACAGAGTTAAACAGAGTTATACAGATATAAAAGAGAGTGAAACAGAGTTAAACAGAGGCAAACAGAGTTAAACAGAGGCAAAGAGAGGCAAACAGAGTTAAACAGAGGCAAAGAGAGGCAAACAGAGTTAAGCAGAGGCAAACGGAGTTAAACAGAGGCAAACAGAGTTAAACAGATATAAACAGAGGCAAACAGAGTTAAACAGAGTTGAACAGAGGCAAACAGAGTTAAACAGAGTGACACAGAGGCAAACAGAGTTAAACAGAGGCAAACAGAGTTAAACAGAGGCAAACAGAGGCAAAGAGAGGCAAACAGAGTTAAACAGAGGCAAACAGAGTTAAACAGAGGCAAACAGAGACAAACAGAGTTAAACAGAGTGGACAAGAGTTAAACAGAGGCAAACATAGGCAAACAGAGTGAAACAGAGGAAAAGAGAGGCAAACAGAGTTAAACAGAGGCACACAGATTTAAACAGAGTTAAACAGAGGCAAACAGAGTTAAACAGAGTGAGACAGAGTTAAACAGAGGAAAATAGAGTAAAAATGATTTAAACAGAGGCAAACAGAGTAAATCAGAGGCAAACAGATTTAAACAGAGGCCAAAAGAGTTAAACAGATTTAAACAGAGTTAAACAGAGGCAAAGAGAGGCAAACAGAGTTAAACAGAGGCAAAGGGAGGCAAACAGAGTTAAGCAGAGGCAAACAGAGTTAAACAGAGGCAAACACAGTTAAACAGAGTTGAACAGAGGCAAACAGATTTAAACAGAGGCAAACAGAGTTAAACAGAGTAAAACAGAGGCAAACAAATTTTAACAGATTCAAACAGAGGCAAGCAGAGTTAAACAGAGGCAGACGGAGTTGAGCAGAGTTAAACAGAGGCAAACATATTTAAACAGAGGCAGACAGATTTAAACACAGTTAGAGAGAGGCAGACATAGTTTCGCAGAGATAAACATGGCAAACAGAGTTCAACAGAGTTAAACAGAGGCAAACAGAGTTTAACAGAGTAAAACAGAGGCAAACAGATTTAAACAGAGGCAAACAGAGTTAAACAGAGTAAAACAGAGGCAAACAAATTTTTACAAAGTCAAACAGAGGCAAGCAGAGTTAAACAGAGTTAAACAGAGGCAAACAGAGTTAAACAGAGTTGAACAGAGGCAAAGAGAGGCAAACAGAGTTAAGCAAAGGCAAACAGAGTTAAACAGAGTGAAACAGATTTAAGCAGAGTTAAACAGAGGCAAACAGAGGAATACAGAGTTAAACAGATTTAAACAGAGTGAAACAGAGTTAAAAAGAGGAAAACAGAGTTAAACAGAGTTAAACAGAGGCAAACAGATTTAAACAGAGGCAAAAAGTGTTAAACAGAGTTAAACAGAGGCAAAGATAGGCAAACAGAGTTAAACAGAGGCAGAGTTAAACAGAGTTAAACAGAGACAAACAGAGTTATACAGATATAAAAGAGAGTGAAACAGAGTTAAACAGAGGCAAACAGATTTAAACAGAGGCAAAAAGAGTTAAACAGATTTAAACAGAGTTAAACAGAGGCAAAGAGAGGCAAACAGAGTTAAACAGAGGCAAAGGGAGGCAAAGAGAGTTAAGCAGAGGCAAACAGAGTTAAACAGAGGCAAACACAGTAAAACAGAGTTATACAGATATAAAAGAGAGTGAAACAGAGTTAAACAGAGGCAAACAGAGTTAAACAGAGGCAAAGAGAGGCAAACAGAGTTAAACAGAGGCAAAGAGAGGCAAACAGAGTTAAGCAGAGGCAAACGGAGTTAAACAGAGTTAAACAGAGGCAAACAGAGTTAAACAGATATATACAGAGGCAAACAGAGTTAAACAGAGTTGAACAGAGGCAAACAGAGTTAAACAGAGTGACACAGAGGCAAACAGAGTTAAACAGAGACAAACAGAGTTAAACAGAGGCAAACAGAGGCAAAGAGAGGCAAACAGAGTTAAACAGAGGCAAACAGAGTTAAACAGAGTTGAACAGAGGCAAAGAGAGGCAAACAGAGTTAAGCAAAGGCAAACAGAGTTAAACAGAGTGAAACAGAGGCAAACAGACTTAAACAGAGGCAAACAGAGGCAACCAGAGGCAAACAGAGTTAAACAGAGGCAAACAGAGACAAACAGAGTTAAACAGACTGGACGAGAGTTAAACAGAGGCAAACAGAGGCAAACAGAGTGAAACAGAGGAAAAGAGAGGCAAACAGAGTTAAACAGAGGCACACAGATTTAAACAGAGTTAAACAGAGGCAAACAGAGTTAAACAGATTTAAACAGAGTTAACGAGAGGAAGACAGAGTTTCGCAGGAATAAACAGAGGCAAGCAGAGTTTAACAGAGTTAAACAGAAGCAAACAGAGTTAAAAAGATGCAAACTGAGTTAAACAGAGTTAAACCGTGTTAGACAGAGGCAAATAGAGTTAAACAGAGTTAAACAGAGGCAAACAGAGTTAAACAGAGGCAAGGAGAGTTAAACAGAGTTAAACAGAGGCAAACAGAGTTAAACAGAGTTGAACAGAGCCACAGAGAGGCAAACAGAGTTAAGCAAAGGCAAACAGAGTTAAACAGAGTGAAACAGAGTTAAACAGAGTTAAACAGAGGCAAAAAGAGGAAAACAGAGTTAAACAGATTTAAACAGAGTGAAACAGAGTTAAAAAGAGGAAAACAGAGTTAAACAGAGTTAAACAGAGGCAAACAGATTTAAACAGAGGCAAAAAGTGTTAAACAGAGTTAAACAGAGGCAAAGATAGGCAAACAGAGTTAAACAGAGGCAGAGTTAAACAGAGTTAAACAGAGACAAACAGAGTTAAACAGAGTTATACAGATATAAAAGAGAGTGAAACAGAGTTAAACAGAGGCAAACAGAGTTAAACAGAGGCAAAGAGAGGCAAACAGAGTTAAACAGAGGCAAAGAGGGGCAAACAGAGTTAAGCAGAGGCAAACGGAGTTAAACAGAGTTAAACAGAGGCAAACAGAGTTAAACAGATATAAACAGAGGCAAACAGAGTTAAACAGAGTTGAACAGAGGCAAACAGAGTTAAACAGAGTGACACAGAGGCAAACAGAGTTAAACAGCGGCAAACAGAGTTAAACAGAGGCAAACAGAGGCAAAGAGAGGCAAACAGAGTTAAACAGAGGCAAACAGAGTTAGCCAGAGTTAAACAGAGGCAAACACAGTTAAACAGAGTTAAACAGAGGCAAACAGAGTTAAACAGAGTTGAACAGAGGCAAAGAGAGGCAAACAGATTTAAGCAAAGGCAAACTGAGTTAAA
The DNA here is from genome assembly GCA_026770705.1 of Isurus oxyrinchus. Lineage (NCBI taxonomy): Eukaryota > Metazoa > Chordata > Chondrichthyes > Lamniformes > Lamnidae > Isurus > Isurus oxyrinchus. Next base: position 62,768 of record JANJGN010002645.1, read on the forward strand.
CAGAGTTAAACAGAGGCAAACAGAGTTAAACAGAGGCAAACAGAGGCAGCCGGAGGCAGACAGAGTTAAACAGAGTTGAACAGAGGCAAAGAGAGGGAAACAGAGTTAAACAGAGGCAAAGAGAGGCAAACAGAGTTAAACAGAGTGAAACAGAGGCAAACAGAGTTAAACAGAGGCAAACAGATTTAAACAGAGGCAAACAGAGTTAAACAGAGTAAAACAGAGGCAAACAAATTTTAACAGAGTCAAACAGAGGCAAGCAGAGTTAAACAGAGGCAGACAGAGTTGAACAGAGTTAAACAGAGGCAAACAGATTTAAACAGAGGCAGACAGATTTAAACACAGTTAGAGAGAGGCAGACATAGTTTCGCAGAGATAAACATGGCAAACAGAGTTCAACAGAGTTAAACAGAGGCAAACAGAGTTTAACAGAGCAAAACAGAGGCAAACAGAGGCAAACAGATTTAAAGAGAGGCAAACAGAGGCAAAAAGAGTTAAACAGAGTTGAACAGAGGCAAAGAGTGGCAAACAGAGTTAAACAGAGGCAAAGAGAGGCAAACAGAGTTAAGCAGAGGCAAACGGAGTTAAACAGAGGCAAACAGAGTTAAACAGATATAAACAGAGGCAAACAGAGTTAAACAGAGTTGAACAGAGGCAAACAGAGTAAACAGAGTGACACAGAGGCAAACAGAGTTAAACAGAGACAAACAGAGTTAAACAGAGGCAAACAGAGGCAAAGAGAGGCAAACAGAGTTAAACAGAGGCAAACAGAGACAAACAGAGTTAAACAGAGTGGAGAAGAGTTAAACAGAGGCAAACAGAGGCAAACAGAGTTTAACAGAGTAAAACAGAGGCAAACAGAGGCAAACAGATTTAAACAGAGGCAAACAGAGGCAAACAGAGTTAAACAGAGTGAGACAGAGTTAAACAGAGGAAAATAGAGTAAAAATGATTTAAACAGAGGCAAACAGAGTAAATCAGAGGCAAACAGATTTAAACAGAGGCAAAAAGAGTTAAACAGATTTAAACAGAGTTAAACAGAGGCAAAGAGAGGCAAACAGAGTTAAACAGAGGCAAAGGGAGGCAAACAGAGTTAAGCAGAGGCAAACAGAGTTAAACAGAGGCAAACACAGTTAAACAGAGTTAAACAGATTTAAACAGAGTGAAACAGATTTAAACAGAGGCAAAAAGTGTTAAACAGAGTTAAACAGAGGCAAAGATAGGCAAACAGAGTTAAACAGAGGCA
>JANJGN010002646.1:0-63920 GCA_026770705.1 Isurus oxyrinchus
CCTAGAAGCTGATGTAGCACACAGATCCATGCCCTGCAGCTGCAGTAGCACGCAGATCAATGCCCTAGAAGCTCCTCAAGCATGCAGATCCATGCCCTAGAAGCTGCTGTAGCACGCAGATCCATGCCCTGGAAGCTGCTGTAGCACCCAGATCCATGCCGTGGGTGCTGCTGTAGCACGCAGTTCCATTCCCTGGAAGCTGCTGTAGTATGGAGATCCATGCCCTAGACTCTGATGTACCAGGCAGATCCACGCCCTGGAAGCAGCTGTAGCTCACAAATCCATGCTCTAGATGCTGCTGTAGCACCCAGATCCAAGCCCCGGAAGCTGCTGTAGCACGCAGATCCATGTCCTTGGAGCTGCTGTAGCACGCAGATCCGTGCCCTGGGAGCTGCTGTAGCACGCAGATCCGTGCCCTGGAAACTGCTGTAGTACCCAGTTCCATGCCCAGGAAGCAGCTGTAGCTTGCAAATCCATGCCCAGGAAGCTGCTGTAGCACAAAGTTCCATGCCCTAGATGCTGCTGTAGTACGCTGATCCATGCCCTGGAAGCTCCTGTACCACGCAGATCCATGCCCAGGAAGCTGCTGTAGCACACAGATCCATGCCCTAGAAGCTCCTCAACATGCAGATACAGGCCCTAGAAGATGCTCTAGAACACAGATCCATGCCCTAGACGCTGCTGTTGCACGTTGATCTATGCCCTGGAAGATGCTGTAGCACGCAAATCCATACCCTGGAAGATGCTGTAGCACACAGATCCATGCCCTAGAAGCTGCTGTAGCACACAGATCCATGCCCTAGAAGCTGCTGTAGCACACAGATCCATGCCCTAGAAGCTGCTGTAGCACGCAGATCCATGCCCTGGAAGCTGTGTAGCACGCAGATCCATGCCCTAGAAGCTGCTGTAGCACACAGATCCATGCCCTAGAAGCTGCTGTAGCATGCAGACCCATTCCCTGGAAGATGCTGTAGCACACAGATCCATGCCCAGGAAGATGCTGTCGCACGCAGATCAATGCCCTAGAAGCTCCTCCAGCATGGAGATCCATGCCCTAGAAGCTACTGTAGCATGCAGATCCATGCCCTAGAAGCTGCTGTAGCACGCAGATCCATTCCCTGGAAGCTGCTGTAGCAGGCAGATCCATTCCCTGGAAGCTGCTGTAGCATGCAGATCCATGCCCTTGAAGCTGCTGTAGCACGCAGAGCCATGCCATTGAAGCTCATCCAGCACGCAGATCCATGCCCTAGAAGCTGCTGTAGCACGCAGATCCATGCCCTGGAAGATGCTGTACCACGCAGATCCATGCCCTAGAAGCTCCCCCAGCATGCAGATCCAGGCCCTAAAAGATGCTGTAGAACGCAGATCCATGCCCTAGATGCTGCTGTTGCATGTAGATCCATGCCATGGAAGCTGCTGTAGCATGCAAATCCATACCCTGGAAGATGCTGTAGCACGCAGATTCATGCCCTAGAAGCTGCTGTAGCACGCAAATCCATACCCTAGAAGCTCCTGTACCATGCAGATCCATGCCCTAGAAACTGCTGTAGCCCACAGATCCATGCCCTAGAAACTCATCCAGCATGCAGATCCATGCCCTGGAAACTGCTGTAGTACACAGACCCATTCCCTGGAAGATGCTGTAACACACAGATCCATGCCCTGGAAGCTGCTGTAACTCGCAGAACCATGCCCGAGAAGCTGCTGTAGCACACAGATCCATGGGCTTGAAGCTCCTCCGGCATGCAGAATCATGCGCTAGACGCTGCTGTAGCACGCAGATCCATGACCCGGAAGTCGCTGTAGCACGCAGATCCATGCCCTAGAAGTTGCTGTAGCACCCAGATCCATGTCCAGGAAGCTGCTGTAGCACGCAGATCCATGCCCTTGAGGCTCCTCCAGCACGCAAGATGCATGCCCTGGATGCTGCTGTAGAATGCTGATGCATGCTCTAGATGTTGCTGTAGCACCCAGGTCCACGCCCTGGAAGCTCCCTCAACATGCAGATACAGGCCCTAGAAGATGATCTAGAACATAGATCCATGCCCTAGACGCTGCTGTTGCACGTTGATCTATGCCCTGGAAGATGCTGTAGCACGCAAATCCATACCCTGGAAGATGCTGTAGCACACAGATCCATGCCCTAGAAGCTGCTGTAGCACACAGATCCATGCCCTAGAAGCTGTGTAGCACGCAGATCCATGCCCTAGAAGCTGCTGTAGCATGCAGATCCATGCCCTGGAAGCTGCTGTAGCACCAAGATCCATGACCTAGAAGCTGCTGTAGCATGCAGACCCATTCCCTGGAAGATGCTGTAGCACACAGATCCATGCCCAGGAAGATGCTGTCGCACGCAGATCAATGCCCTAGAAGCTCCTCCAGCATGGAGATCCATGCCCTAGAAGCTACTGTAGCACACAGATCCATTCCCTGGAAGCTGCTGTAGCATGCAGATCCATGCCCTAGAAGCTGCTGTAGCACGCAGATCCATTCCCTGGAAGCTGCTGTAGCAGGCAGATCCATTCCCTGGAAGCTGCTGTAGCATGCAGATCCATGCCCTTGAAGCTGCTGTAGCACACAGATCCATGGGCTTGAAGCTCCTCCGGCATGCAGAATCATGCGCTAGACGCTGCTGTAGCAAGCAGATCCATGACCCGGAAGCCGCTGTAGCACGCAGATCCATGCCCTAGAAGTTGCTGTAGCACCCAGATCCATGCCCAGGAAGCTGCTGTAGCACGCAGATCCATGCCCTAGAAGTTGCTGTAGCACCCAGATCCATGCCCAGGAAGCTGCTGTAGCACACAGATCCATGCCCTTGAGGCTCCTCCAGCACGCAAGATGCATGCCCTGGATGCTGCTGTAGAATGCTGATGCATGCTCTAGATTTTGCTGTAGCACCCAGGTCCACGCCCTGGAAGCTGCTGTAGCACGCAGATCCATGCCCCGGAAGCTGCTGTAGCACCCAGATCCATGCCGTGGGTGCTGCTGTAGCACGCAGTTCCATTCCCTGGAAGCTGCTGTAGTATGGAGATCCATGCCCTAGACTCTGATGTACCAGGCAGATCCACGCCCTGGAAGCAGCTGTAGCTCGCAAATCCATGCTCTAGATGCTGCTGTAGCACCCAGATCCAAGCCCCGGAAGCTGCTGTAGCACGCAGATCCATGTCCTTGGAGCTGCTGTAGCACGCAGATCCGTGCCCTGGGAGCTGCTGTAGTACCCAGTTCCATGCCCAGGAAGCAGCTGTAGCTTGCAAATCCACGCCCAGGAAGCTGCTGTAGCACAAAGTTCCATGCCTTTGAGGCTCCTCCAGCACGCATATCCATGCCCTGGGAGCTGCTGTAGTATGGAGATCCATGCCCTAGACTCTGATTACCACGCAGATCCACGCCCTGGAAGCTGCTGTAGCTCGCAAATCTTTGCTCTCGATGCTGCTGTAACACCCAGATCCATGTCCTGGAAACTGCAGTAGCTCGCAGATCCATGACTTGGGAGCTGCTGTAGCATGCAGATCCATGCCCTAGAAGCTGCTGTAGCACGCAGATCCATGCCCTGGAAGCTGCTGTAGAATGCAGGTCCATGGATATAGAATCTGATGTAGCACGCAGATCCATGCTGCTGCTGTAGCACGCAGATCCATGCCCAGATGCTGCTGTAGCATGCAGATCCATGACCTATAAGCTGCTGTAGCACGCAGTTCGATGCCCTTGAGGCTCCTCCAGCACCCAGATTCATGCCCTAGAAGCTGCTGTAGCACGCAGATCCATGCACAGAAGCTGCTGTTACTCGCAGATCCATGCCCTAGAAGCTGCTGTTGCACACAGATCCGTGGCCTAGAAGCTGCTGTTGCATGCAGATCCATGCCTTGGAAGCTGCTGTAGTGCGCAGATCCAAGGCCTTTGAAACACATCCAGCACACAGATCCATGCGCAGGAAGCTGCTGTAGCACGCAGATGCATGCCCTTGAGGCTCCTCCAGCACGCTGATCCATGCCCTAGAAGTTGCTGTAGCACCGAGATTCATGCCCAGGATGCTGCTGTAGCACGCAGTTCGATGCCCTTGAGGCTCCTCCAGCACCCAGATTCATGCGCTACAAGCTGCTGTAGCACGCAGATCCATGCCCTAGAAGCTGCTGTAGCACGCAGATCCATGCCCTAGAAGCTGCTGTAGCATGCAGATCCATGCCCTAGAAGCTGCTGTAGCACGCAGATCCATGCCCTAGACGCTGCTTTAGGAGGCAGATCCATGTCCTAGAAGCTGATGTAGCATGCAGATCCATGCCCTGGAAGATGCTGCAGGAAGCAGACCCATGCACTAGAAGCTGCTGTAGTACGCAGATCCATGACCTAGACGCTGCTTTAGGACACAGATCCATGCCCTAGAAGCTGATGTAGCACACAGATCCATGCCCTGCAGCTGCAGTAGCACGCAGATCAATGCCCTAGAAGCTCCTCAAGCATGCAGATCCATGCCCTAGAAGCTGCGGTAGCACGCAGATCCATGCCCCGGAAGCTGCTGTAGCACCCAGATCCATGCCGTGGGTGCTGCTGTAGCACGCAGTTCCATTCCCTGGAAGCTGCTGTAGTATGGAGATCCATGCCCTAGACTCTGATGTACCAGGCAGATCCACGCCCTGGAAGCAGCTGTAGCTCACAAATCCATGCTCTAGATGCTGCTGTAGCACCCAGATCCAAGCCCCGGAAGCTGCTGTAGCACGCAGATCCATGTCCTTGGAGCTGCTGTAGCACGCAGATCCGTGCCCTGGGAGCTGCTGTAGTACCCAGTTCCATGCCCAGGAAGCAGCTGTAGCTTGCAAATCCACGCCCAGGAAGCTGCTGTAGCACAAAGTTCCATGCCTTTGAGGCTCCTCCAGCATGCATATCCATGCCCTGGGAGCTGCTGTAGTATGGAGATCCATGCCCTAGACTCTGATTACCACGCAGATCCACGCCCTGGAAGCTGCTGTAGCTCGCAAATCTTTGCTCTCGATGCTGCTGTAACACCCAGATCCATGTCCTGGAAACTGCAGTAGCTCGCAGATCCATGACTTGGGAGCTGCTGTAGCATGCAGATCCATGCCCTAGAAGCTGCTGTAGCACGCAGATCCATGCCCTGGAAGCTGCTGTAGAATGCAGGTCCATGGATATAGAATCTGATGTAGCACGCAGATCCATGCTGCTGCTGTAGCACGCAGATCCATGCCCAGATGCTGCTGTAGCATGCAGATCCATGACCTATAAGCTGCTGTAGCACGCAGTTCGATGCCCTTGAGGCTCCTCCAGCACCCAGATTCATGCCCTAGAAGCTGCTGTAGCACGCAGATCCATGCACAGAAGCTGCTGTTACTCGCAGATCCATGCCCTAGAAGCTGCTGTTGCACACAGATCCATGGCCTAGAAGCTGCTGTTGCATGCAGATCCATGCCTTGGAAGCTGCTGTAGTGCGCAGATCCATGGCCTTGAAACACATCCAGCACACAGATCCATGCGCAGGAAGCTGCTGTAGCACGCAGATACATGCCCTTGAGGCTCCTCCAGCACGCTGATCCATGCCCTAGAAGTTGCTGTAGCACCGAGATCCATGCCCAGGATGCTGCTGTAGCACGCAGTTCGATGCCCTTGAGGCTCCTCCAGCACGCAGATTCATGCCCTAGAAGCTGCTGTAGCACGCAGATCCATGCCCTAGAAGCTGCTGTAGCACGCAGATCCATGCCCTAGAAGCTGCTGTAGCATGCAGATCCATGCCCTAGAAGCTGCTGTAGCACGCAGATCCATGCCCTAGAAGCTGCTGTAGCATGCAGATCCATGCCCTAGAAGCTGCTGTAGCACACAGAACCATGCACTGGGAGCTGCTGTAGCACACAGTTCCATGCCCTAGAAGCTGCTGTAGCACACAGATCCATGCCCTAGAAGCTGCTGTAGCACACAGATCCATGCCCTAGATGCTGCTGTAGTACGCTGATCCATGCCCTGGAAGCTCCTGTACCACGCAGATCCATGCCCTAGAAGCTGCTGTAGCACACAGATCCATGCCATAGAAGCCGCTGTAGCACGCAGATCCATGCCATAGAAGCTGCTGTAGCACGCAGATCCATGCCCAGGAAGCTGCTGTAGCACGCAGATCCATACCCTAGAAGCTGCTGTAGCACGCAGATCCATGCCCTAGAAGCTGCTGTAGCACACAGATCCATGCCCTAGATGCTGCTGTAGTACGCTGATCCATGCCCTGGAAGCTCCTGTACCACGCAGATCCATGCCCAGGAAGCTGCTGTAGCACACAGATCCATGCCCTAGAAGCTCCCTCAACATGCAGATACAGGCCCTAGAAGATGCTCTAGAACACAGATCCATGCCCTAGACGCTGCTGTTGCACGTTGATCTATGCCCTGGAAGATGCTGTAGCACGCAAATCCATACCCTGGAAGATGCTGTAGCACACAGATCCATGCCCTAGAAGCTGCTGTAGCACACAGATCCATACCATAGAAGCTGCTGTAGCATGCAGATCCATACCCTGGAAGATGCTGTAGCACGCAGATCCATGCCCTAGAAGCTGCTGTAGCACGCAGATCCATGCCTTAGAAGCTGCTGTAGCACACAGATCCATGCCCTAGAAGCTGCTGTAGCACACAGCTCCATGTCCTAGAAGCTGCTGTAGCACGCAGATCCATGCCCTAGAAGCTGCTGTAGCATGCAGATCCATGCCCTAGAAGCTGCTGTAGCACGCAGATCCATGCCCTAAAAGATGTTGTAGCATGCAGATCCATGCCCTCGAAACAGCAGTAGCACACAGACCCATGCCTTAGAAACTGCAGTAGCACGCATATCCATGCCCTAGAAACTGCTGTAGCCCACAGATCCATGCCCTAGAAGCTGTGTAGCACGCAGATCCATGCCCTAGAAGCTGCTGTAGCATGCAGACCCATTCCCTGGAAGATGCTGTAGCACACAGATCCATGCCCAGGAAGATGCTGTCGCACGCAGATCAATGCCCTAGAAGCTCCTCCAGCTTGGAGATCCATGCCCTAGAAGCTACTGTAGCATGCAGATCCATGCCCTAGAAGCTGCTGTAGCATGCAGATCCATGCCCTAGAAGCTGCTGTAGCACGCAGATCCATTCCCTGGAAGCTGTTGTAGCATGCAGATCCATGCCCTAGAAGCTGCTGTAGCATGCAGATCCATGCCCTAGAAGCTGCTGTAGCACGCAGATCCATTCCCTAGAAGCTGCTGTAGCACGCAGATCCATGCCCTAGAAGCTGCTGTAGCACGCAGATCCATGCCCTTGAAGCTGCTGTAGCACGCAGAGCCATGCCCTAGAACCTGCTGTAGCACGCAGATCCATGCCCTTGAAGCTGCTGTAGCACGCAGAGCCATGCCCCTAGAAGCTGCTGTAGCACGCAGATCCATGCCCTTGAAGCTGCTGTAGCACGCAGAGCCATGCCCTAGAAGCTGCTGTAGCACACAGATCCATGCCATAGAAGCTGCTGTAGCACGCAGAACCATGCCCTAAAAGATGTTGTAGCATGCAGATCCATGCCCTCGAAACAGCAGTAGCACACAGACCCATGCCTTAGAAACTGCAGTAGCACGCATATCCATGCCCTAGAAACTGCTGTAGCCCACAGATCCATGCCCTAGAAGCTGTTTAGCACGCAGATCCATGCCCTAGAAGCTGCTGTAGCATGCAGACCCATTCCCTGGAAGATGCTGTAGCACACAGATCCATGCCCAGGAAGATGCTGTCGCATGCAGATCAATGCCCTAGAAGCTCCTCCAGCATGGAGATCCATGCCCTAGAAGCTACTGTAGCATGCAGATCCATGCCCTAGAAGCTGCTGTAGCACGCAGATCCATTCCCTGGAAGCTGTTGTAGCAGGCAGATCCATTCCCTGGAAGCTGCTGTAGCACGCAGATCCATGCCCTTGAAGCTGCAGTAGCACGCAGAGCCATGCCATTGAAGCTCATCCAGCACGCAGATCCATGCCCTAGAAGCTGCTGTAGCACGCAGATCCATGCCCTAGACGCTGCTTTAGGAGGCAGATCCATGCCCTAGAAGCTGATGTAGCATGCAGATCCATGCCCTGGAAGATGCTGCAGGAAGCAGACCCATGCACTAGAAGCTGCTGTAGTACGCAGATCCATGACCTAGACGCTGCTTTAGGACACAGATCCATGCCCTAGAAAACGATGTAGCACACAGATCCATGCCCTGCAGCTGCAGTAGCACGCAGATCAATGCCCTAGAAGCTCCTCAAGCATGCAGATCCATGCCCTAGAAGCTGCTGTAGCACGTAGATCCATGCCATAGAAGCTGCTGTAGCACACAGATCCATGCCCTAGAAGCTCCCTCAACATGCAGATACAGGCCCTAGAAGATGATCTAGAACATAGATCCATGCCCTAGACGCTGCTGTTGCATGCAGATCCATGCCCTGGAAGCTGCTGTAGCACCAAGATCCATGACCTATAAGCTGCTGTAGCACGCAGTTCGATGCCCTTGAGGCTCCTCCAGCACCCAGATTCATGCCCTAGAAGCTGCTGTAGCACGCAGATCCATGCACAGAAGCTGCTGTTACTCGCAGATCCATGCCCTAGAAGCTGCTGTTGCACACAGATCCGTGGCCTAGAAGCTGCTGTTGCATGCAGATCCATGCCTTGGAAGCTGCTGTAGTGCGCAGATCCATGGCCTTGAAACACATCCAGCACACAGATCCATGCGCAGGAAGCTGCTGTAGCACGCAGATACATGCCCTTGAGGCTCCTCCAGCACGCTGATCCATGCCCTAGAAGTTGCTGTAGCACCGAGATCCATGCCCAGGATGCTGCTGTAGCACGCAGTTCGATGCCCTTGAGGCTCCTCCAGCACCCAGATTCATGCCCTAGAAGCTGCTGTAGCACGCAGATCCATGCCCTAGAAGCTGCTGTAGCATGCAGTTCCATGCCCTAGAAGCTGCTGTAGCATGCAGATCCATGCCCTAGAAGCTGCTGTAGCACACAGAACCATGCACTGGGAGCTGCTGTAGCACACAGTTCCATGCCCTAGAAGCTGCTGTAGCACACAGATCCATGCCCTAGAAGCTGCTGTAGCACACAGATCCATGCCCTAGATGCTGCTGTAGTACGCTGATCCATGCCCTGGAAGCTCCTGTACCACGCAGATCCATGCCCTAGAAGCTGCTGTAGCACACAGATCCATGCCATATAAGCCGCTGTAGCACGCAGATCCATGCCCTAGAAGCTGCTGTAGCACGCAGATCCATGCCCTAGAAGCTGCTGTAGCACACAGATCCATGCCCTAGATGCTGCTGTAGTACGCTGATCCATGCCCTGGAAGCTCCTGTACCACGCAGATCCATGCCCAGGAAGCTGCTGTAGCACACAGATCCATGCCCTAGAAGCTCCCTCAACATGCAGATACAGGCCCTAGAAGATGCTCTAGAACACAGATCCATGCCCTAGACGCTGCTGTTGCACGTTGATCTATGCCCTGGAAGATGCTGTAGCACGCAAATCCATACCCTGGAAGATGCTGTAGCACGCAGATCCATGCCCTAGAAGCTGCTGTAGCACGCAGATCCATGCCTTAGAAGCTGCTGTAGCACACAGATCCATGCCCTAGAAGCTGCTGTAGCACACAGCTCCATGTCCTAGAAGCTGCTGTAGCACGCAGATCCATGCCCTAGAAGCTGCTGTAGCACACAGATCCATGCCATAGAAGATGCTGTAGCACGCAGAACCATGCCCTAAAAGATGTTGTAGCATGCAGATCCATGCCCTCGAAACAGCAGTAGCACACAGACCCATGCCTTAGAAACTGCAGTAGCACGCATATCCATGCCCTAGAAACTGCTGTAGCCCACAGATCCATGCCCTAGAAGCTGTGTAGCACGCAGATCCATGCCCTAGAAGCTGCTGTAGCATGCAGACCCATTCCCTGGAAGATGCTGTAGCACACAGATCCATGCCCAGGAAGATGCTGTCGCACGCAGATCAATGCCCTAGAAGCTCCTCCAGCTTGGAGATCCATGCCCTAGAAGCTACTGTAGCATGCAGATCCATGCCCTAGAAGCTGCTGTAGCACGCAGATCCATTCCCTGGAAGCTGTTGTAGCAGGCAGATCCATTCCCTAGAAGCTGCTGTAGTACGCAGATCCATGCCCTAGAAGCTGCTGTAGCACGCAGATCCATGCCCTTGAAGCTGCTGTAGCACGCAGAGCCATGCCCTAGAAGCTGCTGTAGCACGCAGATCCATGCCCTGGAAGCTGCTGTAGCACGCAGAGCCATGCCCTAGAAGCTGCTGTAGCACGCAGATCCATTCCCTTGAAGCTGCTGTAGCACGCAGAGCCATGCCCTAGAAGCTGCTGTAGCACGCAGATCCATGCCCTTGAAGCTGCTGTAGCACGCAGAGCCATGCCCTAGAAGCTGCTGTAGCACACAGATCCATGCCATAGAAGCTGCTGTAGCACGCAGAACCATGCCCTAAAAGATGTTGTAGCATGCAGATCCATGCCCTCGAAACAGCAGTAGCACACAGACCCATGCCTTAGAAACTGCAGTAGCACGCATATCCATGCCCTAGAAACTGCTGTAGCACACAGATCCATGCCCTAGAAGCTGTTTAGCACGCAGATCCATGCCCTAGAAGCTGCTGTAGCACACAGATCCATGCCATAGAAGCTGCTGTAGCACGCAGAACCATGCCCTAAAAGATGTTGTAGCATGCAGATCCATGCCCTCGAAACAGCAGTAGCACACAGACCCATGCCTTAGAAACTGCAGTAGCACGCATATCCATGCCCTAGAAACTGCTGTAGCCCACAGATCCATGCCCTAGAAGCTGTTTAGCACGCAGATCCATGCCCTAGAAGCTGCTGTTGCATGCAGACCCATTCCCTGGAAGATGCTGTAGCACACAGATCCATGCCCAGGAAGATGCTGTCGCATGCAGATCAATGCCCTAGAAGCTCCTCCAGCATGGAGATCCATGCCCTAGAAGCTACTGTAGCATGCAGATCCATGCCCTAGAAGCTGCTGTAGCACGCAGATCCATGCCCTAGAAGCTGCTGTAGCACGCAGATCCATTCCCTGGAAGCTGTTGTAGCAGGCAGATCCATTCCCTGGAAGCTGCTGTAGCACGCAGATCCATGCCCTTGAAGCTGCTGTAGCACGCAGAGCCATGCCATTGAAGCTCATCCAGCACGCAGATCCATGCCCTAGAAGCTGCTGTAGCACGCAGATCCATGCCCTAGACGCTGCTTTAGGAGGCAGATCCATGCCCTAGAAGCTGATGTAGCATGCAGATCCATGCCCTGGAAGATGCTGCAGGAAGCAGACCCATGCACTAGAAGCTGCTGTAGTACGCAGATCCATGACCTAGACGCTGCTTTAGGACACAGATCCATGCCCTAGAAAACGATGTAGCACACAGATCCATGCCCTGCAGCTGCAGTAGCACGCAGATCAATGCCCTAGAAGCTCCTCAAGCATGCAGATCCATGCCCTAGAAGCTGCTGTAGCACGCAGATCCATGCCTTAGAAGGTCCTCCAGCACGCAGATCCATGCCCTAGAAGCTGCTGTAGCACGTAGATCCATGCCATAGAAGCTGCTGTAGCACACAGATCCATGCCCTAGAAGCTCCCTCAACATGCAGATACAGGCCCTGGAAGATGATCTAGAACATAGATCCATGCCCTAGACGCTGCTGTTGCACGTTGATCTATGCCCTGGAAGATGCTGTAGCACGCAAATCCATACCCTGGAAGATGCTGTAGCACACAGATCCATGCCCTTTAAGCTGCTGTAGCACACAGATCCATGCCCTAGAAGCTGCTGTAGCACACAGATCCATGCCCTGGAAGCTGCTGTAGCACCAAGATCCATGACCTAGAAGCTGCTGTAGCATGCAGACCCATTCCCTGGAAGATGCTGTAGCACACAGATCCATGCCCAGGAAGATGCTGTCGCACGCAGATCAATGCCCTAGAAGCTCCTCCAGCATGCAGATCCATGCCCTAGAAGCTACTGTAGCACACAGATCCATTCCCTGGAAGCTGCTGTAGCATGCAGATCCATGCCCTAGAAGCTGCTGTAGCACGCAGATCCATTCCCTGGAAGCTGCTGTAGCAGGCAGATCCATTCCCTGGAAGCTGCTGTAGCATGCAGATCCATGCCCTTGAAGCTGCTGTAGCACACAGATCCATGGGCTTGAAGCTCCTCCGGCATGCAGAATCATGCGCTAGACGCTGCTGTAGCAAGCAGATCCATGACCCGGAAGCCGCTGTCGCACGCAGATCCATGCCCTAGAAGTTGCTGTAGCACCCAGATCCATGCCCAGGAAGCTGCTGTAGCACGCAGATCCATGCCCTAGAAGTTGCTGTAGCACCCAGATCCATGCCCTGGAAGCTGCTGTAGCACCAAGATCCATGACCTAGAAGCTGCTGTAGCATGCAGACCCATTCCCTGGAAGATGCTGTCGCACGCAGATCAATGCCCTAGAAGCTCCTCCAGCATGCAGATCCATGCCCTAGAAGCTACTGTAGCACACAGATCCATGGGCTTGAAGCTCCTCCGGCATGCAGAATCATGCGCTAGACGCTGCTGTAGCAAGCAGATCCATGACCCGGAAGCCGCTGTAGCACGCAGATCCATGCCCTAGAAGTTGCTGTAGCACCCAGATCCATGCCCAGGAAGCTGCTGTAGCACGCAGATCCATGCCCTAGAAGTTGCTGTAGCACCCAGATCCATGCCCAGGAAGCTGCTGTAGCACACAGATCCATGCCCTTGAGGCTCCTCCAGCACGCAAGATGCATGCCCTGGATGCTGCTGTAGAATGCTGATGCATGCTCTAGATTTTGCTGTAGCACCCAGGTCCACGCCCTGGAAGCTGCTGTAGCACGCAGATCCATGCCCCGGAAGCTGCTGTAGCACCCAGATCCATGCCGTGGGTGCTGCTGTAGCACGCAGTTCCATTCCCTGGAAGCTGCTGTAGTATGGAGATCCATGCCCTAGACTCTGATGTACCAGGCAGATCCACGCCCTGGAAGCAGCTGTAGCTCGCAAATCCATGCTCTAGATGCTGCTGTAGCACCCAGATCCAAGCCCCGGAAGCTGCTGTAGCACGCAGATCCATGTCCTTGGAGCTGCTGTAGCACGCAGATCCGTGCCCTGGGAGCTGCTGTAGTACCCAGTTCCATGCCCAGGAAGCAGCTGTAGCTTGCAAATCCACGCCCAGGAAGCTGCTGTAGCACAAAGTTCCATGCCTTTGAGGCTCCTCCAGCACGCATATCCATGCCCTGGGAGCTGCTGTAGTATGGAGATCCATGCCCTAGACTCTGATTACCACGCAGATCCATGCCCTGGAAGCTGCTGTAGCTCGCAAATCTTTGCTCTCGATGCTGCTGTAACACCCAGATCCATGTCCTGGAAACTGCAGTAGCTCGCAGATCCATGACTTGGGAGCTGCTGTAGCATGCAGATCCATGCCCTAGAAGCTGCTGTAGCACGCAGATCCATGCCCTGGAAGCTGCTGTAGAATGCAGGTCCATGGATATAGAATCTGATGTAGCACGCAGATCCATGCTGCTGCTGTAGCACGCAGATCCATGCCCAGATGCTGCTGTAGCATGCAGATCCATGACCTATAAGCTGCTGTAGCACGCAGTTCGATGCCCTTGAGGCTCCTCCAGCACCCAGATTCATGCCCTAGAAGCTGCTGTAGCACGCAGATCCATGCACAGAAGCTGCTGTTACTCGCAGATCCATGCCCTAGAAGCTGCTGTTGCACACAGATCCGTGGCCTAGAAGCTGCTGTTGCATGCAGATCCATGCCTTGGAAGCTGCTGTAGTGCGCAGATCCATGGCCTTGAAACACATCCAGCACACAGATCCATGCGCAGGAAGCTGCTGTAGCACGCAGATACATGCCCTTGAGGCTCCTCCAGCACGCTGATCCATGCCCTAGAAGTTGCTGTAGCACCGAGATCCATGCCCAGGATGCTGCTGTAGCACGCATTTCGATGCCCTTGAGGCTCCTCCAGCACGCAGATTCATGCCCTAGAAGCTGCAGTAGCACGCAGATCCATGCCCTAGAAGCTGCTGTAGCACGCAGATCCATGCCCTAGAAGCTGCTGTAGCATGCAGATCCATGCCCTAGAAGCTGCTGTAGCATGCAGATCCATGCCCTAGAAGCTGCTGTAGCATGCAGATCCATGCCCTAGACGCTGATGTAGCATGCAGATCCATGCCCTAGACGCTGATGTAGCATGCAGATCCATGCCCTAGAAGCTGCTGTAGCACACAGAACCATGCACTGGGAGCTGCTGTAGCACACAGTTCCATGCCCTAGAAGCTGCTGTAGCACACAGATCCATGCCCTAGATGCTGCTGTAGTACGCTGATCCATGCCCTGGAAGCTCCTGTACCACGCAGATCCATGCCCAGGAAGCTGCTGTAGCACACAGATCCATGCCCAGGAAGCTGCTGTAGCACACAGATCCATGCCCTAGAAGCTGCTGTAGCACACAGATCCATGCCCTAGATGCTGCTGTAGTACGCTGATCCATGCCCTGGAAGCTCCTGTACCACGCAGATCCATGCCCAGGAAGCTGCTGTAGCAGGCAGATCCATGCCCTAGAAGCTCCCTCAACATGCAGATACAGGCCCTAGAAGATGCTCTAGAACACAGATCCATGCCCTAGACGCTGCTGTTGCACGTTGATCTATGCCCTGGAAGATGCTGTAGCACGCAAATCCATACCCTGGAAGATGCTGTAGCACACAGATCCATGCCCTAGAAGCTGCTGTAGCACGCAGATCCATACCATAGAAGCTGCTGTAGCACGCAGATCCATGCCCTAGAAGCTGCTGTAGCACACAGATCCATGCCATAGAAGATGCTGTAGCACGCAGAACCATGCCCTAAAAGATGTTGTAGCATGCAGATCCATGCCCTCGAAACAGCAGTAGCACACAGACCCATGCCTTAGAAACTGCAGTAGCACGCATATCCATGCCCTAGAAGCTGCTGTAGCACGCAGATCCATGCCCTAGAAGCTGCTGCAGCACGCAGATCCATGCCCTAGAAGCTGCTGCAGCACGCAGATCCATGCCCTAGAAGCTACTGTAGCACACAGATCCATGCCCTAGAAGCTGCTGTAGCACGCAGATCCATGCCCTAGAAGCTGCTGTAGCACGCAGATCCATTCCCTGGAAGCTGTTGTAGCAGGCAGATCCATTCCCTAGAAGCTGCTGTAGCACGCAGATCCATGCCCTAGAAGCTGCTGTAGCACACAGATCCATGCCCTAAAAGATGTTGTAGCATGCAGATCCATGCCCTAGAGGCTGCTGTAGCACGCAGAACCATGCCCTAAAAGATGTTGTAGCATGCAGATCCATGCCCTCGAAACAGCAGTAGCACACAGACCCATGCCTTAGAAACTGCAGTAGCACGCATATCCATGCCCTAGAAACTGCTGTAGCCCACAGATCCATGCCCTAGAAGCTGTTTAGCACGCAGATCCATGCCCTAGAAGCTGCTGTTGCATGCAGACCCATTCCCTGGAAGATGCTGTAGCACACAGATCCATGCCCAGGAAGATGCTGTCGCATGCAGATCAATGCCCTAGAAGCTCCTCCAGCATGGAGATCCATGCCCTAGAAGCTGCTGTAGCACACAGATCCATGCCCTAGAAGCTACTGTAGCATGCAGATCCATGCCCTAGAAGCTGCTGTAGCGCACAGATCCATGCCCTAGAAGCTACTGTAGCATGCAGATCCATGCCCTAGAAGCTGCTGTAGCACACAGATCCATTCCCTGGAAGCTGCTGTAGCACACAGATCCATTCCCTGGAAGCTGCTGTAGCACGCAGATCCATGCCCTAGAAGCTGCTGTAGCACACAGATCCATTCCCTGGAAGCTGCTGTAGCACGC
Source organism: Isurus oxyrinchus (assembly GCA_026770705.1). Taxonomy (NCBI): domain Eukaryota; kingdom Metazoa; phylum Chordata; class Chondrichthyes; order Lamniformes; family Lamnidae; genus Isurus; species Isurus oxyrinchus. The sequence continues at coordinate 15,926 of JANJGN010002646.1, forward strand.
AGATCCATGCCCTGGAAGCTGCTGTAGCACGCAGATCCATGCCCTAGACGCTGCTTTAGGAGGCAGATCCATGCCCTAGAAGCTGATGTAGCATGCAGATCCATGCCCTGGAAGATGCTGCAGGAAGCAGACCCATGCACTAGAAGCTGCTGTAGTACGCAGATCCATGACCTAGACGCTGCTTTAGGACACAGATCCATGCCCTAGAAAACGATGTAGCACACAGATCCATGCCCTGCAGCTGCAGTAGCACGCAGATCAATGCCCTAGAAGCTCCTCAAGCATGCAGATCCATGCCCTAGAAGCTGCTGTAGCACGCAGATCCATGCCTTAGAAGGTCCTCCAGCACACAGATCCATGCCCTAGAAGCTGCTGTAGCACGTAGATCCATGCCATAGAAGCTGCTGTAGCACACAGATCCATGCCCTAGAAGCTCCCTCAACATGCAGATACAGGCCCTAGAAGATGATCTAGAACATAGATCCATGCCCTAGACGCTGCTGTTGCACGTTGATCTATGCCCTGGAAGATGCTGTAGCACGCAAATCCATACCCTGGAAGATGCTGTAGCACACAGATCCATGCCCTAGAAGCTGCTGTAGCACACAGATCCATGCCCTAGAAGCTGTGTAGCACGCAGATCCATGCCCTAGAAGCTGCTGTAGCATGCAGATCCATGCCCTGGAAGCTGCTGTAGCACCAAGATCCATGACCTAGAAGCTGCTGTAGCATGCAGACCCATTCCCTGGAAGATGCTGTAGCACACAGATCCATGCCCAGGAAGATGCTGTCGCACGCAGATCAATGCCCTAGAAGCTCCTCCAGCATGCAGATCCATGCCCTAGAAGCTACTGTAGCACACAGATCCATTCCCTGGAAGCTGCTGTAGCATGCAGATCCATGCCCTAGAAGCTGCTGTAGCACGCAGATCCATTCCCTGGAAGCTGCTGTAGCAGGCAGATCCATTCCCTGGAAGCTGCTGTAGCATGCAGATCCATGCCCTTGAAGCTGCTGTAGCACACAGATCCATGGGCTTGAAGCTCCTCCGGCATGCAGAATCATGCGCTAGACGCTGCTGTAGCAAGCAGATCCATGACCCGGAAGCCGCTGTAGCACGCAGATCCATGCCCTAGAAGTTGCTGTAGCACCCAGATCCATGCCCAGGAAGCTGCTGTAGCACGCAGATCCATGCCCTAGAAGTTGCTGTAGCACCCAGATCCATGCCCAGGAAGCTGCTGTAGCACACAGATCCATGCCCTTGAGGCTCCTCCAGCACGCAAGATGCATGCCCTGGATGCTGCTGTAGAATGCTGATGCATGCTCTAGATTTTGCTGTAGCACCCAGGTCCACGCCCTGGAAGCTGCTGTAGCACGCAGATCCATGCCCCGGAAGCTGCTGTAGCACCCAGATCCATGCCGTGGGTGCTGCTGTAGCACGCAGTTCCATTCCCTGGAAGCTGCTGTAGTATGGAGATCCATGCCCTAGACTCTGATGTACCAGGCAGATCCACGCCCTGGAAGCAGCTGTAGCTCGCAAATCCATGCTCTAGATGCTGCTGTAGCACCCAGATCCAAGCCCCGGAAGCTGCTGTAGCACGCAGATCCATGTCCTTGGAGCTGCTGTAGCACGCAGATCCGTGCCCTGGGAGCTGCTGTAGTACCCAGTTCCATGCCCTTGAGGCTCCTCCAGCACGCAAGATGCATGCCCTGGATGCTGCTGTAGAATGCTGATGCATGCTCTAGATTTTGCTGTAGCACCCAGGTCCACGCCCTGGAAGCTGCTGTAGCACGCAGATCCATGCCCCGGAAGCTGCTGTAGCACCCAGATCCATGCCGTGGGTGCTGCTGTAGCACGCAGTTCCATTCCCTGGAAGCTGCTGTAGTATGGAGATCCATGCCCTAGACTCTGATGTACCAGGCAGATCCACGCCCTGGAAGCAGCTGTAGCTCGCAAATCCATGCTCTAGATGCTGCTGTAGCACCCAGATCCAAGCCCCGGAAGCTGCTGTAGCACGCAGATCCATGTCCTTGGAGCTGCTGTAGCACGCAGATCCGTGCCCTGGGAGCTGCTGTAGTACCCAGTTCCATGCCCAGGAAGCAGCTGTAGCTTGCAAATCCACGCCCAGGAAGCTGCTGTAGCACAAAGTTCCATGCCTTTGAGGCTCCTCCAGCACGCATATCCATGCCCTGGGAGCTGCTGTAGTATGGAGATCCATGCCCTAGACTCTGATTACCACGCAGATCCACGCCCTGGAAGCTGCTGTAGCTCGCAAATCTTTGCTCTCGATGCTGCTGTAACACCCAGATCCATGTCCTGGAAACTGCAGTAGCTCGCAGATCCATGACTTGGGAGCTGCTGTAGCATGCAGATCCATGCCCTAGAAGCTGCTGTAGCACGCAGATCCATGCCCTGGAAGCTGCTGTAGAATGCAGGTCCATGGATATAGAATCTGATGTAGCACGCAGATCCATGCTGCTGCTGTAGCACGCAGATCCATGCCCAGATGCTGCTGTAGCATGCAGATCCATGACCTCTAAGCTGCTGTAGCACGCAGTTCGATGCCCTTGAGGCTCCTCCAGCACCCAGATTCATGCCCTAGAAGCTGCTGTAGCACGCAGATCCATGCACAGAAGCTGCGGTTACTCGCAGATCCATGCCCTAGAAGCTGCTGTTGCACACAGATCCATGGCCTAGAAGCTGCTGTTGCATGCAGATCCATGCCTTGGAAGCTGCTGTAGTGCGCAGATCCATGGCCTTGAAACACATCCAGCACACAGATCCATGCGCAGGAAGCTGCTGTAGCACGCAGATACATGCCCTTGAGGCTCCTCCAGCACGCTGATCCATGCCCTAGAAGTTGCTGTAGCACCGAGATCCATGCCCAGGATGCTGCTGTAGCACGCATTTCGATGCCCTTGAGGCTCCTCCAGCACGCAGATTCATGCCCTAGAAGCTGCAGTAGCACGCAGATCCATGCCCTAGAAGCTGCTGTAGCACGCAGATCCATGCCCTAGAAGCTGCTGTAGCATGCAGATCCATGCCCTAGAAGCTGCTGTAGCATGCAGATCCATGCCCTAGACGCTGATCTAACATGCAGATCCATGCCCTAGACGCTGATGTAGCATGCAGATCCATGCCCTAGAAGCTGCTGTAGCACACAGAACCATGCACTGGGAGCTGCTGTAGCACACAGTTCCATGCCCTAGAAGCTGCTGTAGCACACAGATCCATGCCCTAGATGCTGCTGTAGTACGCTGATCCATGCCCTGGAAGCTCCTGTACCACGCAGATCCATGCCCAGGAAGCTGCTGTAGCACACAGATCCATGCCCAGGAAGCTGCTGTAGCACACAGATCCATGCCCTAGAAGCTGCTGTAGCACACAGATCCATGCCCTAGATGCTGCTGTAGTACGCTGATCCATGCCCTGGAAGCTCCTGTACCATGCAGATCCATGCCCAGGAAGCTGCTGTAGCACACAGATCCATGCCCTAGAAGCTCCCTCAACATGCAGATACAGGCCCTAGAAGATGCTCTAGAACACAGATCCATGCCCTAGACGCTGCTGTTGCACGTTGATCTATGCCCTGGAAGATGCTGTAGCACGCAAATCCATACCCTGGAAGATGCTGTAGCACACAGATCCATGCCCTAGAAGCTGCTGTAGCACACAGATCCATGCCCTAGAAGCTGCTGTAGCACACAGATCCATGCCCTAGAAGCTGCTGTAGCACACAGATCCATGCCCTAAAAGATGTTGTAGCATGCAGATCCATGCCCTCGAAACAGCAGTAGCACACAGACCCATGCCTTAGAAACTGCAGTAGCACGCATATCCATGCCCTAGAAACTGCTGTAGCCCACAGATCCATGCCCTAGAAGCTGTGTAGCACGCAGATCCATGCCCTAGAAGCTGCTGTAGCATGCAGACCCATTCCCTGGAAGATGCTGTAGCACACAGATCCATGCCCAGGAAGATGCTGTCGCACGCAGATCAATGCCCTAGAAGCTCCTCCAGCTTGGAGATCCATGCCCTAGAAGCTACTGTAGCATGCAGATCCATGCCCTAGAAGCTGCTGTAGCACGCAGATCCATTCCCTGGAAGCTGTTGTAGCAGGCAGATCCATTCCCTGGAAGATGCTGTAGCACACAGATCCATGCCCTAGAAGCTGCTGTAGCACGCAGATCCATTCCCTGGAAGCTGTTGTAGCAGGCAGATCCATTCCCTAGAAGCTGCTGTAGCACGCAGATCCATGCCCTAGACGCTGCTGTAGCACGCAGAGCCATGCCCTTGAAGCTGCTGTAGCACGCAGAGCCATGCCCTAGAAGTTGCTGTAGCACGCAGATCCATGCCATAGAAGCTGCTGTAGCACGCAGAACCATGCCCTAAAAGATGTTGTAGCATGCAGATCCATGCCCTCGAAACAGCAGTAGCACACAGACCCATGCCTTAGAAACTGCAGTAGCACGCATATCCATGCCCTAGAAACTGCTGTAGCACACAGATCCATGCCCTAGAAGCTGTGTAGCACGCAGATCCATGCCCTAGAAGCTGCTGTAGCACACAGATCCATGCCCTAGAAGCTGCTGTAGCACGTAGATCCATGCCCTAGAAGCTGCTGTAGCACGCAGATCCATGCCCAGGAAGCTGCTGTAGCACACAGATCCATGCCCTAGAAGCTCCCTCAACATGCAGATACAGGCCCTAGAAGATGATCTAGAACATAGATTCATGCCCTAGACGCTGCTGTTGCACGTTGATCTATGCCCTGGAAGATGCTGTAGCACGCAAATCCATACCCTGGAAGATGCTGTAGCACGCAGATCCATGCCCTTTAAGCTGCTGTAGCACACAGATCCATGCCCTAGAAGCTGTTTAGCACGCAGATCCATGCCCTAGAAGCTGCTGTAGCACGCAGACCCATTCCCTGGAAGATGCTGTAGCACACAGATCCATGCCCAGGAAGATGCTGTCGCACGCAGATCAATGCCCTAGAAGCTCCTCCAGCTTGGAGATCCATGCCCTAGAAGCTACTGTAGCATGCAGATCCATGCCCTAGAAGCTGCTGTAGCATGCAGATCCATTCCCTGGAAGCTGCTGTAGCACGCAGATCCATTCCCTGGAAGCTGCTGTAGCACGCAGATCCATGCCCTAGAAGCTGCTGTAGCACGCAGATCCATTCCCTGGAAGCTGCTGTAGCAGGCAGATCCATTCCCTGGAAGCTGCTGTAGCATGCAGATCCATGCCCTTGAAGCTGCTGTAGCACGCAGATCCATTCCCTGGAAGCTGCTGTAGCAGGCAGATCCATTCCCTGGAAGCTGCTGTAGCATGCAGATCCATTCCCTGGAAGCTGCTGTAGCATGCAGAACCATGCCCGAGAAGCAGCTGTAGCACACAGATCCATGGGCTTGAAGCTCCTCCGGCATGCAGAATCATGCGCTAGACGCTGCTGTAGCAAGCAGATCCATGACCCGGAAGCCGCTGTAGCACGCAGATCCATGCCCTAGAAGTTGCTGTAGCACCCAGATCCATGCCCAGGAAGCTGCTGTAGCACGCAGATCCATGCCCTAGAAGTTGCTGTAGCACCCAGATCCATGCCCAGGAAGATGCTGTAGCACGCAGATCCATGCCCTTGAGGCTCCTCCAGCACGCAAGATGCATGCCCTGGATGCTGCTGTAGAATGCTGATGCATGCTCTAGATGTTGCTGTAGCACCCAGGTCCACGCCCTGGAACCTGCTGTAGCACGCAGATCCATGCCCCGGAAGCTGCTGTAGCACCCAGATCCATGCCGTGGGTGCTGCTGTAGCACGCAGTTCCATTCCCTGGAAGCTGCTGTAGTATGGAGATCCATGCCCTAGACTCTGATGTACCAGGCAGATCCACGCCCTGGAAGCAGCTGTAGCTCGCAAATCCATGCTCTAGATGCTGCTGTAGCACCCAGATCCAAGCCCCGGAAGCTGCTGTAGCACGCAGATCCATGTCCTTGGAGCTGCTGTAGCACGCAGATCCGTGCCCTGGGAGCTGCTGTAGTACCCAGTTCCATGCCCAGGAAGCAGCTGTAGCTTGCAAATCCACGCCCAGGAAGCTGCTGTAGCACAAAGTTCCATGCCTTTGAGGCTCCTCCAGCACGCATATCCATGCCCTGGGAGCTGCTGTAGTATGGAGATCCATGCCCTAGACTCTGATTACCACGCAGATCCACGCCCTGGAAGCTGCTGTAGCTCGCAAATCTTTGCTCTCGATGCTGCTGTAACACCCAGATCCATGTCCTGGAAACTGCAGTAGCTCGCAGATCCATGACTTGGGAGCTGCTGTAGCATGCAGATCCGTGCCCTGGGAGCTGCTGTAGCACGCAGATCCATGCCCTGGAAGCTGCTGTAGAATGCAGGTCCATGGATATAGAATCTGATGTAGCACGCAGATCCATGCTGCTGCTGTAGCACGCAGATCCATGCCCAGATGCTGCTGTAGCATGCAGATCCATGACCTATAAGCTGCTGTAGCACGCAGTTCGATGCCCTTGAGGCTCCTCCAGCACCCAGATTCATGCCCTAGAAGCTGCTGTAGCACGCAGATCCATGCACAGAAGCTGCTGTTACTCGCAGATCCATGCCCTAGAAGCTGCTGTTGCACACAGATCCGTGGCCTAGAAGCTGCTGTTGCATGCAGATCCATGCCTTGGAAGCTGCTGTAGTGCGCAGATCCATGGCCTTGAAACACATCCAGCACACAGATCCATGCGCAGGAAGCTGCTGTAGCACGCAGATACATGCCCTTGAGGCTCCTCCAGCACGCTGATCCATGCCCTAGAAGTTGCTGTAGCACCGAGATTCATGCCCAGGATGCTGCTGTAGCACGCAGTTCGATGCCCTTGAGGCTCCTCCAGCACCCAGATTCATGCCCTAGAAGCTGCTGTAGCACGCAGATCCATGCCCTAGAAGCTGCTGTAGCACGCAGATCCATGCCCTAGAAGCTGCTGTAGCATGCAGATCCATGCCCTAGAAGCTGCTGTAGCACGCAGATCCATGCCCTAGAAGCTGCTGTAGCATGCAGATCCATGCCCTAGAAGCTGCTGTAGCACGCAGATCCATGCCCTAGAAGCTGCTGTAGCACGCAGATCCATGCCCTAGAAGCTGCTGTAGCACGCAGATCCATGCCCTAGAAGCTGCTGTAGCACACAGAACCATGCACTGGGAGCTGCTGTAGCACACAGTTCCATGCCCTAGAAGCTGCTGTAGCACACAGATCCATGCCCTAGATGCTGCTGTAGTACGCTGATCCATGCCCTGGAAGCTCCTGTACCACGCAGATCCATGCCCAGGAAGCTGCTGTAGCACACAGATCCATGCCCTAGAAGCTCCCTCAACATGCAGATACAGGCCCTAGAAGATGCTCTAGAACACAGATCCATGCCCTAGACGCTGCTGTTGCACGTTGATCTATGCCCTGGAAGATGCTGTAGCACGCAAATCCATACCGTGGAAGATGCTGTAGCATGCAAATCCATACCCTGGAAGATGCTGTAGCACACAGATCCATGCCCTAGAAGCTGCTGTAGCACACAGATCCATGCCCTAGAAGCCGCTGTAGCACGCAGATCCATGCACTGGGAGCTGCTGTAGCACGCAGTTCCATGCCCTAGAAGCTGCTGTAGCACACAGATCCATGCCCTAGATGCTGCTGTAGTACACTGATCCATGCCCTGGAAGCTCCTGTACCATGCAGATCCATGCCCAGGAAGCTGCTGTAGCACACAGATCCATGCCCTAGAAGCTCCCTCAACATGCAGATACAGGCCCTAGAAGATGCTCTAGAACACAGATCCATGCCCTAGACGCTGCTGTTGCACGTTGATCTATGCCCTGGAAGATGCTGTAGCACGCAAATCCATACCCTGGAAGATGCTGTAGCACACAGATCCATGCCCTAGAAGCTGCTGTAGCACACAGATCCATGCCCTAGAAGCTGCTGTAGCACGCAGTTCCATGCCCTAGAAGCTGCTGTAGTACGCTGATCCATGCCCTGGAAGCTCCTGTACCACGCAGATCCATGCCCAGGAAGCTGCTGTAGCACACAGATCCATGCCCTAGAAGCTCCCTCAACATGCAGATACAGGCCCTAGAAGATGCTCTAGAACACAGATCCATGCCCTAGACGCTGCTGTTGCACGTTGATCTATGCCCTGGAAGATGCTGTAGCACGCAAATCCATACCCTGGAAGATGCTGTAGCACACAGATCCATGCCCTAGAAGCTGCTGTAGCACACAGATCCATGCCCTAGAATCTGCTGTAGCATGCAGATCCATGCCCTGGAAGCCACTGTAGCACGCAGATCCATGCCCTAGAATCTGCTGTATCACGCAGATCCATGCCCTGGAAGCCACTGTAGCACGCAGATCCATGCCCTGGAAGCCACTGTAGCACGCAGATCCATGCCCTGGGAGCCACTGTAGCACGCAGATCCCTGCCCTGGAAGTTGCTGTAGCACTCAGATCCATGATCCAGAAGCTGCTGTAGCATGCAAATCCATGTTCCTGAAGCTGCTGTAGCACGCAGATCCATGCCATGTAACCTCCTCCAGCACCCAGATTCATGCCCTGGAAGATGCTGTTAAATGCTGATCCATGCCCTGGAATCTGCTGTAGCACGCAGATCCATGCCCTGGAATCTGCTGTTGAACGCAGATCCTTGCCCTGGAAGCTGATGTACTACAGAGATCCATGCCATGGAAGCAGCTGTAGCTCGCAAATCCATGCCCTAGAAGCTGCTGTAGCACATAGATCCATGCCCAAGTCGCTGCTGTAGCACGCAGTTCCATGCCCTAGAAGCTGCTGTAGCACACAGAACCATGCACTGGGAGCTGCTGTAGCACACAGTTCCATGCCCTAGAAGCTGCTGTAGCATGCAGATCCATGCCCTAGAAGCTGCTGTAGCATGCAGATCCATGCCCTGGAATCTGCTGTAGAACGCAGATCCATGCTCTTGAATCTGCTGTAGCACACAGATCCATGCCCTAGAAGCTGCTGTAGCAGCAAGATCCATGCCCTAGAAGCTGCTGTAGCACACAGATCCATGCCCTAGAAGCTGCTGTAGCACGCAAATCCATGGCCTAGAAGCTGCTGTAGCACGTAGATCCATGCCCAAGACACTGCTGTAGCACACAGATCGATGCCCTGGGAGCTGCTGTAGCAGCAATATCCATGCCCTAGAAGCTGCTGTAGCAAGCAGATCCATGGCCTAGAATCAGCTGTAGCATGTAGAACCATGCCCTAGAAGCTGCTGCAGCATGCATATCCATGCCCTAGAATCAGCTGTAGCATGTAGAACCATGCCCTTGAGGCTCCTCCAGCACGCAAGATGCATGCCCTGGATGCTGCGGTAGAATGCTGATGCATGCTCTAGATGCTGCTCTAGCACCCAGATCCATGCCCTGTACGCTGCTGAGCACGCAGATCCATGCCCTGGAAGCTGCTGTAACATGCAGATCCATGATCCAGAAGCTGCTGTAGCATGCAGATCCACGTTCCAGAAGCTGCTGTACCACGCAGATCCATGCCATGTAGCCTCCTCCAGAACCAAGATCCATGTTCCAGAAGCTGCTGTAGCACGCAGATCCATGTTCCAGAAGCCACTGTAGCATACAGATCCATGTTCCAGAAGCTGCTGTAGCACGCAGATCCATGCCCTGGGAGCCACTCTAGCACGCAGATCCATGCTCTGGGAGCCACTCTAGCACGCAGATCCATGCCCTGGGAGCTGCAGTAGCATGCAGATCCATGTTCCAGAAGCTGCTGTAGCACGCTGATCCATGTTCCAGAGGCGGCTGTAGCACACAGATCCATGTTCCAGAAGCTGCTTTAGCACACATATCCAAGTTCCAGAAGCTGCTGTAGCACGCAGATCCATATTCAAGAAGCTGCTGTAACATGCAGATCCATGATCCATAAGCTGCTGTAGCATGCAGTTCCATGATCGAGAAGCTGCTGTAGCACACAGATCCATGCCATGTCGCCTACTCCAGCACGCAGATCCATGCCCTGGAAGCTGCTGTCGCACCCAGAACAATGCCCTGGAAGATGCTGTAGCACGCAGATCCATACCCTAGAAGATCCATGCCATGGAAGTTGCTGTAGCACGCAGATCCATGTTCCAGAAGCTGCTGTACCATGCAGATCCATGCCATGTAGCCTCCTCCAGCACCCAGATCCATGCACTGGAAGCTGCTGTTGAATGCTGATCCATGCCATGGAATCTGCTGTAGCACGTAGATCCATGCCCTGGAATCTGCTGTAGAACACAGATACTAGCTCTGGAAGCTGATGTACTACAGAGATCCATGCCCTGGAAGCAGCTGTAGCTCGCAAATCCATGCCCTGGAAGCTGCTGTAGCACGTAGATCCATGCCCAGGACACTGCTGTAGCATGCAGATCCATGCCCCGGGAGCTGCTGTAGCAGCAAGATCCATTCCTAGAAGCTGCTGTAGCACGCAGGTCCATGCCCGAGAATCTGCTGTAGCACGCAGCACCATGCCCAAGAAGCTGATATATCACGCAGATCCATGCTCTAGATGCTGCTGTAGCACCCAGATGCATGCCCTGTAAGCTGCTGGAGCACGCAGATCCATGCCCCAGAAGCTGCTGTAGCACGCATATCCATGCCCTTGAGGCTCCTCCAGCACGCAAGATGCATGCCCTGGATGCTGATGTAGAATGCTGATGTAGAATGCTCTAGAAGCTGCTGTAGCACGCAGATCCATGCCTTTGAGGTTCCTCCAGCATGCAGAATCATGCGCTAGACACTGCTGTAGCATGCAGATCCATGGCCTAGAAGCTGCTGTAGCATGCGGATCCATGATCTAGAATCTGCTGTAGCACGCAGATCCATGCCCTAGACTCTGCTGTAGCACCCAGAGCCATGCCCTGGGAGCTGCTGTAGCATGCAGATCCATGTTCCAGAAGCTGCTGTAGCACGCAGATCCATGTTCCAGAAGCTGCTGTAGCATGCAGATCCATGTTCCAGAAGCTGCTGTAGCACACAGATCCATATTCAAGAAGCTGCTGTAGCATGCAGATCCATGATCCTGAAGCTGCTGTAGCACGCACATCCATGATCCAGAAGCTGCTGTAGCATGCAAATCCATGTTCCAGAAGCTGCAGTAGCACGCAGATCCATGCCATGTAGCCTACTCCAGCACGCAGATCCATGCCCTGGAAGCTGCTGTAGCACCCAGAACAATGCCCTGGAAGATGCTGTAGCACGCAGATCCATGCCATAGAGGATCCATGCGGTGGAAGTTGCTGTAGCACGCAGATCCATGTTCCAGAAGCTGCTGTACCATGCAGATCCATGCCATGTAGCCTCCTACAGCACCCAGATCCACGCCCTGGAAGCTGCTTTTGAATGCTGATCCATGCCCTGGAATCTGCTCTAGCACGTAGATCCATGCCCTGGAATCTGCTGTAGAACACAGATACTAGCCCTGGAAGCTGATGTACTACAGAGATCCATGCCCTGGAAGCAGCTGTAGCTCGCAAATCCACACCCTAGAAGCTGCTGTAGCACGTAGATCCATGCCCAAGACTCTGCTGTAGCACGCAGATCCATGCCCTGGGAGTTGCTGTAGCAGCAAGATCCATGCCCTAGAAGCTGCTGTAGCACGCAGATCCATGCCCTCGAATCTGCTGTAGCACGCAGATCCATGCCCTCGAATCTGCTGTAGCACGCAGAACCATGCTCTAGATGCTGCTGTAGCACGCAGATCCATGCCCTCGAGGCTCCTCCAGCACGCAAGATGCATGCACTGGATGCTGCTGTAGAATGCTGATGCATGCTCTAGATACTGCTGTAGCACGCAGATCCATGCCTTTGAGGCTCCTCCAGCATGCAGAATCATGCGCTAGACACTGCAGTAGCATTCAGATCCATGGCCTAGAAGCTGCTGTAGCATGCGGATCCATGATCTAGAATCTGCTGTAGCACACAGATCCATGCCCTAGAATCTGCTGTAGCACGCAGATCCATGCCCTGGGAGCCACTCTAGCACGCAGATCCATGCCCTGGGAGCTGCGGTAGCATGCAGATCCATGTTCCAGAAGCTGCTGTAGCACGCAGATCCATGTTCCAGAGGCTGCTGTAGCACGCAGATCCATGTTCCAGAAGCTGCTGTAGCACACAGATCCATGTTCCAGAAGTTGCTGTAGCACACAGATCCAAGTTCCAGAAGCTGCTGTAGCACGCAGATCCATATTCAAGAAGCTGCTGTACCATGCATATCCATGATCGAGAAGCTGCTGTAGCACACAGATCCATGCCATGTAGCCTACTCCAGCACGCAGATCCATGCCCTGGAAGCTGCTGTAGCACCCAGAACAATGCCCTGGAAGATGCTGTAGCACGCAGATCCATGCCCTAGAAGATCCATGCCGAGGAAGTTGCTGTAGCTCACAGATCCATGTTCCAGAAGCTGCTGTACCATGCATATCCATGCCATGTGGCCTCCTACAGCACCCAGATCCATGCCCTGGAAGATGCTGTTGAATGCTGATCCATGCCCTGGAATCTGCTGTAGCACGGAGATCCATGCCCTGGAATCTGCTGTAGAACGCAGATACTAGCCCTGGAAGCTGATATACTACAGAGATCCATGCCCTGGAAGCAGCTGTAGCTCGCAAATCCACGCCCTAGAAGCTGCTGTAGCAGGTAAATCCATGCCCAAGACGCTGCTGTAGCACACAGATCCATGCCCTGGGAGCTGCTGTAGCAGCAAGATCCATGCCGTAGAAGCTGCTGTAGCATGCAGATCCATGCCCTAGAAGCTGCTGTAGCACGCAGATCCATACCCTAGAAGCTGCTGTAGCACGCAGATCCATGCCCTGGGAGCTGCTGTAGCAGCAAGATCCATGCCGTAGAAGCTGCTGTAGCATGCAGATCCATGCCCTAGAATCTGCTGTAGCACGCAGATCCATGCCCTAGAATCTGCTGTAGCACGCAGATCCATGCCATAGAAGCTGCTGTAGCACGTAGATCCATGCCCTAAATGCTGCTGTACCACGCAGATCCATGCCCTCGAGGCTCCTCCAGCACGCACGATTCATGCCATGGATGCTGCTGTAGAATGCTGATGCATGCTTTAGATGCTGCTGTAGCACGCAGATCCATGCCTTTGAGGCTCCTCCAGCATGCAGAATCATGCGCGAGACACTGCTGTAGCACGCAGATCCATGCCTTGGAAGCTGCTGTAGCATGCGAATCCATGATCTGGAATCTGCTGTAGCACGCAGATCCATGCCCTAGAATCTGCTGTAGCATGCAGATCCATGCCCTGGAAGCCACTGTAGCACGCAGATCCATGCCCTAAAAGATCCATGCCGAGGAAGTTGCTGTAGCACGCAGATCCATGCCCTAAAAGATCCATGCCGAGGAAGTTGCTGTAGCACGCAGATCCATGTTCCAGAAGCTGCTGTACCACACAGATCCATGCCATGTAGCCTCCTGCAGCACCCAGATCCATGCCCTGGAAGATGCTGTTGAATGCTGATCCATGCCCTGGAATCTGCTGTAGCACGGAGATCCATGCCCTGGAATCTGCTGTAGAACGCAGATACTAGCCCTGGAAGCTGATATACTACAGAGATCCATGCCCTGGAAGCAGCTGTAGCTCGCAAATCCATGCCCAAGACGCTGCTGTAGCACCAGATCCATGCCCTAGAAGCTGCTGTAGCACGCAGAACCATGCCATAGAAGCTGCTGTAGCACGTAGATCCATGCCCTAGAATGTGCTGTAGCACGCAGAACCATGCCCTAGATGCTGCTGTAGCACGCAGATCCATGCCCTCGAGGCTCCTCCAGCACGCAAGATTCATGCCCTGGATGCTGCTGTAGAATGCTGATGCATGCTTTAGATGCTGCTGTAGCACGCAGATCCATGCCTTTGAGGCTCCTCCAGCATGCAGAATCATGCGCTAGACACTGCTGTAGCACGCAGATCCATGCCCTGGAAGCTGCTGTAGCATGCGGATCCATGATCTCGGATCTGCTGTAGCACGCAGATCCATGCCCTAGAATCTGCTGTAGCCTGCAGATCCATGCCCTGGAAGCCACTGTAGCACGCAGATCCATGCCCTAGAATCTGCTGTATCACGCAGATCCATGCCCTGGAAGCCACTGTAGCACGCAGATCCATGCCCTGGAAGCCACTGTAGCACGCAGATCCATGCCCTGGGAGCCACTGTAGCACGCAGATCCCTGCCCTGGAAGTTGCTGTAGCACGCAGATTCATGATCCAGAAGCTGCTGTAGCACGCAAATCCATGTTCCTGAAGCTGCTGTAGCATGCCGATCCATGCCATGTAACCTCCTCCAGCACCCAGATTCATGCCCTGGAAGATGCTGTTAAATGCTGATCCATGCCCTGGAATCTGCTGTAGTACGTAGATCCATGCCCTGGAATCTGCTGTAGAACGCAGATCCTTGCCCTGGAAGCTGATGTACTACAGAGATCCATGCCCTAGAAGCTGCTGTAGCACATAGATCCATGCCCTGGGAGCTGCTGTAGCAGCAAGATCCATTCCTAGAAGCTGCTGTAGCACGCAGATCCATGCCCTAGAAGCTGCTGTAGCACGCAAATCCATGCCCTAGAAGCTGCTGTAGCACGTAGATCCATGCCCAAGACGCTGCTGTAGCACGTAGATCCATGCCCTGGGAGCTGCTGTAGCAGCAATATCCATGCCCTAGAAGCTGCTGTAGCAAGCAGATCCATGGCCTAGAATCTGCTGTAGCACCCAGATCCATGCCCAGGAAGCTGCTGTAGCACGCAGATCCATGCCCTTGAGGCTCCTCCAGCACGCAAGATGCATGCCCTGGATGCTGCGGTAGAATGCTGATGCATGCTCTAGATGTTGCTGTAGCACACAGATCCATGCCCTGTACGCTGCTGAGCACGCAGATCCATGCCCTGGAAGTTGCTGTAGCATGCAGAACCACGTTCCAGAAGCTGCTGTACCACGCAGATCCATGTTCCAGAAGCTGCTGTAGCACGCAGATCCATGTTCCAGAAGCTGATGTAGCACCCAGTTCCATGTCCTGGAAGCTGCTCTAGCTCACAGATCCATGTTCCAGAAGCTGCTGTAGCACGCAGATCCATGCCATGTAGCCTCCTCCAGCACCCAGATCCATGCCCTGGAATATGCTGTTGAATGCTGATCCATGCCCTGGAATCTGCTGTACCACACAGATCCATGTTCCAGAAGCTGCTGTACCACGCAGATCCATGCCATGTAGTCTCCTCCAGCACGCAGATCCATGCCTTGGAAGCTGCTGTAGCATCCAGAACAATGCCCTGGAAGATGCTGTAGCACTAAGATCCATGACCTCGAAGCTGCTGTAGCATGCAGATCCATGTCCTGGAAGCAGCTGTACCACGCAGATCCATGCCATGTAGGCTCCTCCAGCACCCAGATCCATGCCCTGGAAGATGCTGTTGAATGCTGATCCATGCCCTGGAATCTGCTGTAGCACACAGATCCATGTTCCAGAAGCTGATGTACCACGCAGATCCATGCCCTGGAATCTGCTGTACCACACAGATCCATGTTCCAGAAGCTGATGTACCACGCAGATCCATGCCATGTAGCCTCCTCCAGTATGCAGATCCATGCCTTGGAAGCTGCTGTAGCATCCAGAAAATGCCCTGGAAGATGCTGTAGCACCAAGATCCATGACCTAGAAGCTGCTGTAGCATGCAGATCCATGCCCTGGAAGCTGCTGTAGCTCACAGTTCCATCCCCTGGAAGCTGATGTAGCACCCAGTTCCATGTCCTGGAAGCTGCTCTAGCTCACAGATCCATGTTCCAGAAGCAGCTGTAGCACGCAGATCCATGCCATGTAGCCTCCTCCAGCACCCAGATCCATGCCCTGGAAGCTGCTGTAGCACGCAGATCCTTGCCCAGGAATCTGCTGTAGTACTCAGATCCTTGCCCTAGAAGCTGATGTACTACGGAGATCCATGCCCTGGAAGCTGCAGTAGCACCCAGATCCATGCCCTTGAGGCTCCTTCAGCAGGCAGAATCATGCGCTAGACGCAGCTGTAGCACGCAGATCCATGACCAGGAAGCTGCTGTAGCACGCAGATCCATGCCCTAGAAGCTGCTGTAGGACGCAGATCCATGCCCTAGAAGCTCCTTCAGCATGCAGATCATTGCCCTAGAAGCTGCTGTAGTACGCAGATCAATGCCCTGGAAGTTGCTGTAGCACACAGTTCCATGCCCTGGAATCTGCTGTAGTACTCAGATCCTTGCCCTAGAAGCTGATGTACTAAGTAGATCCATGCCCTGGAAGCTGCAGTAGCACCCAGATCCATGCCCTTGAGGCTTATCCAGCACGCAGAATCATGCGCTAGATGCTGCTGTAGCACGCAGATCCATGCCCGAGAAGCTGCTGTAGCACGCAGGTCCATGATCCAGATGCTGCTGTACCACGCAGATCCATGCTATGTAGCCTCCTCCTGCACCCAGATCCATGCCCTGGAAGATGCTGTTGAATGCTGATCCATGCCCTGGAATCTGCTGTAGCACGTAGATCCATGCCCTGGAATCTGCTGTAGAATGCAGATCCTTGCCCTGGAAGCTGATGTACTACAGAGATCCATGCCCTGGAAACAGCTGTAGCTCGCAGATCCATGCCCTGGAAGATGCAGTAGCACCAAGATCCATGACCTAGAAGCTGCTGTAGCACGCAGATCCATGCCCTAGAACCTGCCGTAGCACGTAGATCCATGCCCTAGAAGCTGCTGTAGCATGCAGATCCATGCCCTGGAAGCTACTGTAGCACGCAGATCCATGCCCTAGAAGTTGCTGTAGCACGCAGATCCATGCCCTTGAGGCTCCTCCAGCATGCAGAATCATGCACTAGACGCTGCTTTAGCATGCAGATCCAAGCCCTAGAAGCTGCTATAGCACGCAGAGCCATGCCCTGGAATCTGCTGTAGTACTCAAATCCTTGTCCTGGAAGCTGATGTACTACGCAGATCCATGCCCTGGAAGCTGCAATGTTATACATTTCCATCCCCTGGAAGCTGCTGTTGTATGGAGATCCATGCCCTGGGAGCTGCTGTAGCTCACAAATCCATGCCATAGAAGCTTTTGTAGCACGCAGAATCTTGCCCTGGAAGCTGCTGTAGCCCACAGTTCCATCCCCTGGCAGCTGTTGTAGCATACAGATACATGTTCCAGAAGCTACTGTAGCATGCAGATCCATGTTCCAGAAGCTGATGTAGCACGCAGATCCATGTTCCAGAAGCTACTGTAGCACGCAGATCCATGTTCCAGAAGCTGATGTAGCACGCAGATCCATGTTCCAGAAGCTTATGTAGCACGCAGATCCATGTTCCAGAAGCTGCTGTAGCACGCAGATCCATGTTCCAGAAGCTGCTGTAGCACGCAGATCCATGTTCCAGAAGCTGCTGTACCAGACAGATCCATGCCATGTAGCCTCCTCCAGCACCCAGATCCTTGCCCTGGAATCTGCTGTAGCACGCAGATCCATGCCCAGGAATCTGCTGTAGAACGCAGATCCATGCCCTAGAATCTGCTATAGAACGCAGATCCATGCCCTAGAATCTGCTGTAAAACGCAGATCCATGCCCTAGAATCTGCTGTAGAACGCAGATCCACGCCCTTGATTCTGCTGTAGCACACAGATCCATGCCCTAGAAGCTGCTGTAGCACGCAGATCCATGCCCTAGAATCTGCTGTAGCACGCAAATCCACGCCCTAGAAGCTGCTGTAGCACGTAGATCCATGCCCTGGGAGCTGCTGTAGCAGCAATATCCATGCCCTAGAAGCTGCTGTAGCACGCAGATCCATGCCCAAGAAGCTGCTGTAGCAAGCAGATCCATGCCCTAGAAGCTGCTGTAGCACGCAGATCCATGCCCTTGAGGCTCCTCCAGCATGCAAGATGCATGCCCTGGATGCTGCGGTAGAATGCTGATGCATGCTCTAGATGCTGCTCTAGCACCCAGATCCATGCCCTGTACGCTGCTGAGCACGCAGATCCATGCCCTGGAAGTTGCTGTAGCATGCAGAACCACGTTCCAGAAGCTGCTGTACCACGCAGATCCATGTTCCAGAAGCTGCTGTACCACGCAGATCCATGTTCCAGAAGCTGCTGTAGCACGCAGATCCATGTTCCAGAAGCTGATGTAGCACCCAGTTCCATGTCCTGGAAGCTGCTCTAGCTCACAGATCCATGTTCCAGAAGCTGCTGTAGCACGCAGATCCATGCCATGTAGCCTCCTCCAGCACCCAGATCCATGCCCTGGAATATGCTGTTGAATGCTGATCCATGCCCTGGAATCTGCTGTACCACACAGATCCATGTTCCAGAAGCTGCTGTACCACGCAGATCCATGCCATGTAGTCTCCTCCAGCACGCAGATCCATGCCTTGGAAGCTGCTGTAGCATCCAGAACAATGCCCTGGAAGATGCTGTAGCACTAAGATCCATGACCTCGAAGCTGCTGTAGCATGCAGATCCATGCCTTTGAAGTTGCTGTAGCACACAGATCCATGTCCTGGAAGCTGCTGTAGCACGCAGATCCATGCCATGTAGGCTCCTCCAGCACCCAGATCCATGCCCTGGAAGATGCTGTTGAATGCTGATCCATGCCCTGGAATCTGCTGTAGCACGTAGATCCATGCCCTGGAATCTGCTGTACCACACAGATCCATGTTCCAGAAGCTGATGTACCACGCAGATCCATGCCATGTAGCCTCCTCCAGTATGCAGATCCATGCCTTGGAAGCTGCTGTAGCATCCAGAAAATGCCCTGGAAGATGCTGTAGCACCAAGATCCATGACCTAGAAGCTGCTGTAGCATGCAGATCCATGCCCTGGAAGCTGCTGTAGCTCACAGTTCCATCCCCTGGAAGCTGATGTAGCACCCAGTTCCATGTCCTGGAAGCTGCTCTAGCTCACAGATCCATGTTCCAGAAGCAGCTGTACCACACAGATCCATGCCATGTAGCCTCCTCCTGCACCCAGATCCATGCCCTGGAAGATGCTGTAGCACACAGATCCATGCCCTGGAAGCTGCTGTAGAACGCAGATCCTTGCCCTGAAAGCTGATGATGTACTACGGAGATCCATGCCCTGGAAGCAGCTTTAGCTCGTCAATCCATGCCCTTGAAGTTGCTGTAGCACCAAGATCCATGCCCTAGAAGCTGCTGTAGCACACAGATCCATGCCCTGGGAGCTGCTGTAGCATGCAGAACCATGCCCTAGATGCTGCTGTAGCACGCAGATCCATGCCCTTGAGGCTCCTCCAGCATGCAGAATCATGCGCTAGACAGCTGCTGTAGCATGCAGATCCATGCACTGAAAGCTGCTGTAGCACACAGTTCCATGCCCAGGAATCTGCTGTAGTACTCAGATCCTTGCCCTAGAAGCTGATGTACTACGGAGATCCATGCCCTGGAAGCTGCAGTAGCACCCAGATCCATGCCCTTGAGGCTCCTTCAGCAGGCAGAATCATGCGCTAGACGCAGCTGTAGCACGCAGATCCATGACCAGGAAGCTGCTGTAGGACGCAGATCCATGCCCTAGAAGCTCCTTCAGCATGCAGATCATTGCCCTAGAAGCTGCTGTAGTACGCAGATCAATGCCCTGGAAGTTGCTGTAGCACACAGTTCCATGCCCTGGAATCTGCTGTAGTACTCAGATCCTTGCCCTAGAAGCTGATGTACTAAGTAGATCCATGCCCTGGAAGCTGCAGTAGCACCCAGATCCATGCCCTTGAGGCTTATCCAGCACGCAGAATCATGCGCTAGATGCTGCTGTAGCACGCAGATCCATGCCCGAGAAGCTGCTGTAGCACGCAGGTCCATGATCCAGATGCTGCTGTACCACGCAGATCCATGCTATGTAGCCTCCTCCTGCACCCAGATCCATGCCCTGGAAGATGCTGTTGAATGCTGATCCATGCCCTGGAATCTGCTGTAGCACGTAGATCCATGCCCTGGAATCTGCTGTAGAATGCAGATCCTTGCCCTGGAAGCTGATGTACTACAGAGATCCATGCCCTGGAAACAGCTGTAGCTCGCAGATCCATGCCCTGGAAGATGCAGTAGCACCAAGATCCATGACCTAGAAGCTGCTGTAGCACGCAGATCCATGCCCTAGAACCTGCTGTAGCACGTAGATCCATGCCCTAGAAGCTGCTGTAGCACGCAGATCCATGCCCTAGAACCTGCTGTAGCACGTAGATCCATGCCCTAGAAGCTGCTGTAGCATGCAGATCCATGCCCTGGAAGCTACTGTAGCACGCAGATCCATGCCCTTGAGGCTCCTCCAGCATGCAGAATCATGCACTAGACGCTGCTTTAGCATGCAGATCCAAGCCCTAGAAGCTGCTATAGCACGCAGAGCCATGCCCTGGAATCTGCTGTAGTACTCAAATCCTTGTCCTGGAAGCTGATGTACTACGCAGATCCATGCCCTGGAAGCTGCAGTATTATACATTTCCATCCCCTGGAAGCTGCTGTTGTATGGAGATCCATGCCCTGGGAGCTGCTGTAGCTCACAAATCCATGCCATAGAAGCTTTTGTAGCACGCAGAATCTTGCCCTGGAAGCTGCTGTAGCCCACAGTTCCATCCCCGGCAGCTGTTGTAGCATACAGATACATGTTCCAGAAGCTACTGTAGCATGCAGATCCATGTTCCAGAAGCTGATGTAGCACGCAGATCCATGTTCCAGAAGCTGATGTAGCACGCAGATCCATGTTCCAGAAGCTGATGTAGCACGCAGATCCATGTTCCAGAAGCTGCTGTAGCACGCAGATCCATGTTCCAGAAGCTGATGTAGCACGCAGATCCATGTTCCAGAAGCTGATGTAGCACGCAGATCCATGTTCCAGAAGCTGATGTAGCACGCAGATCCATGTTCCAGAAGCTGCTGTAGCACGCAGATCCATGTTCCAGAAGCTGATGTAGCACGCAGATCCATGTTCCAGAAGCTGATGTAGCACGCAGATCCATGTTCCAGAAGCTGCTGTAGCACGCACATCCATGTTCCAGAAGCTGCTGTACCAGACAGATCCATGCCATGTAGCCTCCTCCAGCACCCAGATCCTTGCCCTGGAATCTGCTGTAGCATGCAGATCCATGCCCAGGAATCTGCTGTAGAACGCAGATCCATGCCCTAGAATCTGCTATAGAACGCAGATCCATGCCCTAGAATCTGCTGTAAAACGCAGATCCATGCCCTAGAATCTGCTGTAGAACGCAGATCCACGCCCTTGATTCTGCTGTAGCACACAGATCCATGCCCTAGAAGCTGCTGTAGCACGCAGATCCATGCCCTAGAAGCTGCTGTAGCAAGCAGATCCATGCCCTAGAAGTTTCTGTAGCATGCAGATCCATGCCCTAGACGCTGATGTAGCATGCAGATCCATGCCCTGGAATCTGCTGTAGTACGTAGATCCATGCCCTGGAATCTGCTGTAGAACGCAGATCCTTGCCCTGGAAGCTGATGTAGCACGCAGATCCATGCCAAGACGCTGCTGTAGCACGCAGATCCATGCCCTGGGAGCTGCTGTAGCAGCAAGTTCCATGCCCTAGAAGCTGCTGTAGCACGTAGATCCATGCCCAAGACGCTGCTGTAGCAGCAATATCCATGCCCTAGAAGCTGCTGTAGCAAGCAGATCCATGGCCTAGAATCTGCTGTAGCATGCAGATCCATGCCCTAGAAGCTGCTGTAGCACGCAGATCCATGCCCTTGAGGCTCCTCCAGCACGCAAGATGCATGCCCTGGATGCTGCGGTAGAATGCTGATGCATGCTCTAGATGCTGCTCTTAGCACCCAGATCCATGCCCTGTACGCTGCTGAGCTCGCAGATCCATGCCCTGGAAGTTGCTGTAGCATGCAGAACCACGTTCCAGAAGCTGCTGTACCACGCAGATCCATGTTCCAGAAGCTGCTGTAGCACGCAGATCCATGTTCCAGAAGCTGATGTAGCACCCAGTTCCATGTCCTGGAAGCTGCTCTAGCTCACAGATCCATGTTCCAGAAGCTGCTGAAGCACGCAGATCCATGCCATGTAGCCTCCTCCAGCACCCAGATCCATGCCCTGGAATATGCTATTGAATGCTGATCCATGCCCTGGAATCTGCTGTACCACACAGATCCATGTTCCAGAAGCTGCTGTACCACGCAGATCCATGCCATGTAGTCTCCTCCAGCACGCAGATCCATGCCTTGGAAGCTGCTGTAGCATCCAGAACAATGCCCTGGAAGATGCTGTAGCACTAAGATCCATGACCTCGAAATTGCTGTAGCATGCAGATCCATGCCTTTGAAGTTGCTGTAGCACACAGATCCATGTCCTGGAAGCTGCTGTAGCACGCAGATCCATGCCATGTAGGCTCCTCCAGCACCCAGATCCATGCCCTGGAAGATGCTGTTGAATGCTGATCCATGCCCTGGAATCTGCTGTAGCACGTAGATCCATGCCCTGGAATCTGCTGTACCACACAGATCCATGTTCCAGAAGCTGATGTACCACGCAGATCCATGCCATGTAGCCTCCTCCAGTATGCAGATCCATGCCTTGGAAGCTGCTGTAGCATCCAGAAAATGCCCTGGAAGATGCTGTAGCACCAAGATCCATGACCTAGAAGCTGCTGTAGCATGCAGATCCATGCCCTGGAAGTTGCTGTAGCACACAGATCCATGCCCTGGAAGCTGCTGTAGCTCACAGTTCCATCCCCTGGAAGCTGATGTAGCACCCAGTTCCATGTCCTGGAAGCTGCTCTAGCTCACAGATCCATGTTCCAGAAGCAGCTGTACCACACAGATCCATGCCATGTAGCCTCCTCCAGCACCCAGATCCATGCCCTGGAAGCTGCTGTAGCCCGCAGATCCTTGCCCTGGAAGCTAATGTACTACAGAGATCCATGCCCTGGACGCTGCTGTAGCACGCAGATCCATACCCTGGAAGCTGCTGTAGAACGCAGATCCTTGCCCTGGAAGCTGATGTACTACGGAGATCCATGCCCTGGACGCTGCTGTAGCACGCAGATCCATACCCTGGCAGCTGCTGTAGAACGCAGATCCTTGCCCTGGAAGCTGATGTACTACGGAGATCCATGCCCTGGAAGCAGCTTTAGCTCGTCAATCCATGCCCTTGAAGTTGCTGTAGCACCAAGATCCATGCCCTAGAAGCTGCTGTAGCACACAGATCCATGCCCTGGGAGCTGCTGTAGCATGCAGAACCATGCCCTAGATGCTGATGTAGCACGCAGATCCATGCCCTTGAGGCTCCTCCAGCATGCAGAATCATGCGCTAGACAGCTGCTGTAGCATGCAGATCCATGCACTGAAAGCTGCTGTAGCACACAGTTCCATGCCCAGGAATCTGCTGTAGTACTCAGATCCTTGCCCTAGAAGCTGATGTACTACGGAGATCCATGCCCTGGAAGCTGCAGTAGCACCCAGATCCATGCCCTTGAGGCTCCTTCAGCAGGCAGAATCATGCGCTAGACGCAGCTGTAGCACGCAGATCCATGACCAGGAAGCTGCTGTAGCACGCAGATCCATGCCCTAGAAGCTGCTGTAGGACGCAGACCCATGCCCTAGAAGCTCCTTCAGCATGCAGATCATTGCCCTAGAAGCTGCTGTAGTACGCAGATCAATGCCCTGGAAGTTGCTGTAGCACACAGTTCCATGCCCTGGAATCTGCTGTAGTACTCAGATCCTTGCCCTAGAAGCTGATGTACTAAGTAGATCCATGCCCTGGAAGCTGCAGTAGCACCCAGATCCATGCCCTTGAGGCTTATCCAGCACGCAGAATCATGCGCTAGATGCTGCTGTAGCACGCAGATCCATGCCCGAGAAGCTGCTGTAGCACGCAGGTCCATGATCCAGATGCTGCTGTACCACGCAGATCCATGCTATGTAGCCTCCTCCTGCACCCAGATCCATGCCCTGGAAGATGCTGTTGAATGCTGATCCATGCCCTGGAATCTGCTGTAGCACGTAGATCCATGCCCTGGAATCTGCTGTAGAATGCAGATCCTTGCCCTGGAAGCTGATGTACTACAGAGATCCATGCCCTAGAAACAGCTGTAGCTCGCAGATCCATGCCCTGGAAGATGCAGTAGCACCAAGATCCATGACCTAGAAGCTGCTGTAGCACGCAGATCCATGCCCTAGAACCTGCTGTAGCACGTAGATCCATGCCCTAGAAGCTGCTGTAGCATGCAGATCCATGCCCTGGAAGCTACTGTAGCACGCAGATCCATGCCCTAGAAGTTGCTGTAGCACGCAGATCCATGCCCTTGAGGCTCCTCCAGCATGCAGAATCATGCACTAGACGCTGCTTTAGCATGCAGATCCAAGCCCTAGAAGCTGCTATAGCACGCAGAGCCATGCCCTGGAATCTGCTGTAGTACTCAAATCCTTGTCCTGGAAGCTGATGTACTACGCAGATCCATGCCCTGGAAGCTGCAGTATTATACATTTCCATCCCCTGGAAGCTGCTGTTGTATGGAGATCCATGCCCTGGGAGCTGCTGTAGCTCACAAATCCATGCCATAGAAGCTTTTGTAGCACGCAGAATCTTGCCCTGGAGGCTGCTGTAGCCCACAGTTCCATCCCCCGGCAGCTGTTGTAGCATACAGATCCATGTTCCAGAAGCTACTGTAGCACGCAGATCCATGTTCCAGAAGCTGATGTAGCACGCAGATCCATGTTCCAGAAGCTGATGTAGCACGCAGATCCATGTTCCAGAAGCTGATGTAGCACGCAGATCCATGTTCCAGAAGCAGCTGTACCAGACAGATCCTGCCATGTAGCCTCCTCCAGCACCCAGATCCTTGCCCTGGAATCTGCTGTAGCACGCAGATCCATGCCCAGGAATCTGCTGTAGAACGCAGATCCACGCCATTGAATCTGTTGTAAAACGCAGATCCATGCCCTAGAATCTGCTGTAAAAAGCAGATCTATGCCCTAGAATCTGCTGTAGCATGCAGATCCATGCCCTGGAATCTGCTGTAGAACGCAGATCCATGCTCTTGAATCTGCTGTAGCACACAGATCCATGCCCTAGAAGTTTCTGTAGCACAAGATCCATGCCCTAGACGCTGATGTAGCATGCAGATCCATGCCCTGGAAGCTGCTGTAGCACGCAGATCCATGCCCTAAATGCAGCTGTAGCACGCAGATCCATGCCCTTGAGGCTCCTCCAGCATACAGAATCATGCGCTAGACGCTGCCGTAGCACGCAGACCCATGACCCGGAAGCTGCTGTAGCACGCAGATCCATGCACTGGAAGCTGATGTAGCTCACAAATCCATGCTCTAGATGCTGCTGTAGCACCCAGATTCATGTTCCAGAAGCTGCTGTACCACGCAGATGCATGCCATGTAACCTCCTCCAGCACTCAAATCCATGCCCTGGAAGCAGCTTTAGCTCGTCAATCCATGCCCTGGTAGCTGCTGTAGCTCGCAGATCTATGCCCTTGAAGTTGCTGTAGCACCCAGAACAATGCCCTGGAAGATGCTGTCGCACCAAGATCCATGACCTGGAAGCTTTTGTAGCACGCAGATCCATGCCCTAGAAGCTGCTGTAGCACCCAGATTCATGCCCTGGAAGCTGCTGCAGCACGCAGATCCATGCCCTTGAGGCTCCTCCAGCATGCAGAATCATGCACTGGAAGCTGCTGTAGCACGCAGATCCATGCACTGGAAGCTGCTGTACTACGCCGATCAATGCCCTTGAAGTTGCTGTAGCACACAGTTCCATGCCCTGGAATCTGCTGTAGTACTCAGATCCTTGTCCTAGAAGCTAATGTTCTATGGAGATCCATGCCCTGGAAGCCGCAGCAGCACCCAGATCCATGCCCCTGAGGCTCCTCCAGCATGCAGAATCATGCGCTAGACGCTGCTGTAGCACGCAGATCCATGCCCTGGAAGCTGCTGTAGCTCGCAATTCCATGCCCTTGAAACTGCTGTAGCTCGCAAATCCATGCCCTTGAAGCGGCCGTAGCTCGCAATTCCATGCCCTTGAAACTGCAGTAGCTCGCAAATGCATGCCCTTGAAGCGGCTGTAGCTCGCAAATCCATGCCCTTGAGTCTTCTCTAGCATGCAGAATCATGGCCTAGAAGCTGCTGTAGCATGAAGATCCATGCCCTAGAATCTTCTGTAGCACGCAGATCCATGCCCTAGAATCTGCTGTAGCACGGAGATGCATGCCCTGGAAGCCACTGTAGCACGCAGATCCATGCCCTGGGAGCTGCTGTAGCATGCAGATCCATGCCCTGGAAGCCACTGTAGCACGCAGAGCCATGCCCTGGGAGCTGCTGTAGCATGCAGATCCAAGTTCCAGAAGCTGCTGTAGCACACATATCCATGTTCCAGAAGCTGCTTTAGCACGCAGATCCAAGTTCCAGAAGCTGCTGTAGCACGCAAATCCATGTTCAAGAAGCTGCTGTAGCACGCAGATCCATGATCCAGAAGCTGCTGTAGCACGCAGATCCATGATCCAGAAGCTGCTGTAGCACGCAGATCCATGTTCCAGAAGCTGCTGTACCACACAGATCCATGCCATGTAGCCTACTCCAGCACGCAGATCCATGCCCCGGAAGGTGTTGTAGCACCCAGGACAATGCCCTGGAAGATGTTGTAGCACCAAGATCCATGCCCTAGAAGCTGCTGTAGCATGCAGATCCATGCCCTAGAAGCTGCTGTAGCACGCAGATTCATGCCCTGGAAGTTGCTGTAGCACGCAGATCCATGTTCCAGAAGCTGCTCTACCACGCAGATCCATGCCATGTAGCCTCCTCCAGCATCCAGATCCATGCCCTGGAAGATGCTGTTGAAAGCTGATCCAGGCCCTGGAATCTGCTGTAGCACGTAGATCCATGCCCTGGAATCTGCTGTAGAACGCAGATCCTTGCCCTGGAAGCTGATGAACTACAGAGATCCATGCCCTGGCAGCAGCTGTAGCATGTAGATCCAAACCCTAGAAGCTGCTGTAGCATGTAGATCCATGCCCTAGAATCTACTGTAGCATGCAGATCCATGCCCTAGAATCTGCTGTAGCATGCAGATCCATGCCCTGGAAGCCACTGTAGCATGCAGATCCATGCCCTAGAATCTGCTGTAGCACACAGATCCATGCCCTAGAAGCTGCTGTAGCACGCAGATCCATGCCGTTGAGGCTCCTCCAGCATGCAGAATCATGCGCTAGACGCTGCTGTAGCACGCAGATCCATGACCCGGAAGTTGCTGTAGCACGCAGATCCATGCCCTGGAATCTGCTGTAGTACTCAAATCCTTGCCCTGGCAGCTGATGTACTACGGAGAGCCATGCCCTGGAAGCCGTAGTAGAACGCAGATCCATGCCCTAGAAGATGCTGTAGCACGCAGATGCATGCCCTAGATGCTGCTGGAGCACCCAGATCCATGCCATGGAAGCTGCTGTAGCACGCAGACCCATGCCCTGGAAGTTGCTATAGCATGCAGATCCATGCACTAGAAGTTGCTGTAGCAGGCAGATCCATGACCAGGAAGCTGCTGTAGCACGCAGATCCATGCCCTTGAGGCTCCTCCAGCACGCAGATGCATGCACTGGATGCTGCAGTAGAATGCTGATACGTGCTCTAGATGCTGCTGAAGCACCCAGATCCATGCCCTGGAAGCTGCTGTAGCATGCCGATCCATGCCCTTGAGCCTCCTCCAGCACGCAGATCCATGCCCTGGAAGCCACTGGAGCACGCAGATCCATGCTCTTGAGGCTCCTCCAGCATGCAGAATCATGCGCTAGACACTGCTGTAGCATGCAGATCCATGGCCTAGAATCTGCTGTAGCATGCAGATCCATGCCCTAGAATCTGCTGTAGCATGCAGATCCCTGCCCTGGAAGCCACTGTAGCATGCAGATCCATGCCCTGGAAGCCACTGTAGCATGCAGATCCATGCCCTGGGAGCTGCTGCAGTATGCAGATCCATGTCCCAGAAGCTGCTGTAGCATGCAGATCCATGCACTGGGAGCTGCTGCAGCATGCAGATCCATGCCCTGGGAGCTGCTGCAGCATGCAGATCCATGTTCAAGAAGCAGCTGTAGCACGCAAATCCATCATCCAGAATCTGCTGTAGCACGCAGATCCATGATCCAGAAGCTGCTGCAGCACGCAGATTCATGACCAGAAGCTGCTGTAACAAGCAGATCCATACCCTGGAAGCTGCTGTAGCACCCAGAACAATGCCCTGGAAGGTGCTGTAGCACCAAGATCCATGACCTAGAAGCTGCTGTAGCACGCAGATCCATGCCCTACAATCTGCTGTAGCATGCAGATCCATGCCCTGGAAGCCACTGTAGCATGCAGATCCATGCCCTGGGAGCCACTGTAGCATGCAGATCCATGCCCTGGGAGCTGCTGCAGTATGCAGATCCATGTTCCAGAAGCTGCTGTAGCATGCAGATCCATGCCCTGGGAGCTGCTGCAGCATGCAGATCCATGCCCTGGGAGCTGCTGCAGCATGCAGATCCATGTTCCAGAAGCTGCTGTAGCATGCAGAACCGTGTTCCAGAAGCTGCTGTAGCATGCAGATCCATGTTCAAGAAGCAGCTGTAGCACGCAGATCCATGTTCCAGAAGCTGCTGTAGCACGCAAATCCATTATCCAGAATCTGCTGTAGCACGCAGATCCATGATCCAGAAGCTGCTGTAGCACCCAGATTCATGCCCTGGAAGCTGCTGCAGCACGCAGATCCATGCCCTTGAGGCTCCTCCAGCATGCAGAATCATGCCCTGGAAGCTGCTGTAGCACGCAGATCCATGCACTGGAAGCTGCTGTACTACGCCGATCAATGCCATTGAAGTTGCTGTAGCACACAGTTCCATGCCCTGGAATCTGCTGTAGTACTCAGATCCTTGTCCTAGAAGCTAATGTTCTACGGAGATCCATGCGCTGGAAGCCGCAGCAGCACCCAGATTCATGCCCTTGAGGCTCCTCCAGCATGCAGAATCATGCGCTAGACGCTGCTGTAGCACGCAGATCCATGCCCCGGAAGCTGCTGTAGCACGGAGATCCATGCCCTGGAAGCCACTGTAGCACGCAGATCCATGCCCTGGGAGCTGTTGTAGCATGCAGATCCATGCCCTGGAAGCCACTGTAGCACGCAGAGCCATGCCCTGGGAGCTGCTGTAGCATGCAGATCCAAGTTGCAGAAGCTGCTGTAGCAAGCATATGCATGTTCCAGAAGCTGCTGTAGCACGCAGATCCATGACCAGAAGCTGCTGTAGCACGCAGATCCATGTTCAAGAAGCTGCTGTAGCACGCAGATCCATGTTCCAGAAGCTGCTGTAGCACGCAGATCCATGTTCCAGAAGCTGCTGTAGCACGCAGATCCATGTTCAAGAAGCTGCTGTAGCACGCAGATCCATGTTCCAGAAGCTGCTGTAGCACGCAGATCCATGTTCAAGAAGCTGCTGTAGCACGCAGATCCATGTTCCAGAAGCTGCTGTAGCACGCAGATCCATGTTCCAGAAGCTGCTGTACCACACAGATCCATGCCATGTAGCCTACTCCAGCACGCAGATCCATGCCCCGGAAGGTGCTGTAGCACCCAGAACAATGCCCTGGAAGATGCTGTAGCACCAAGATCCATTCCCTAGAAGCTGCTGTAGCACGCAGATCCATGCCCTAGAAGCTGCTGTAGCACGGAGATGCATGCCCTGGAAGCCACTGTAGCACGCAGATCCATGCCCTGGGAGCTGCTGTAGCATGCAGATCCATGCCCTGGAAGCCACTGTAGCACGCAGAGCCATGCCCTGGGAGCTGCTGTAGCATGCAGATCCAAGTTCCAGAAGCTGCTGTAGCAAGCAGATGCATGTTCCAGAAGCTGCTGTAGCACGCAGATCCATGTTCCAGAAGCTGCTGTACCACACAGATCCATGCCATGTAGCCTACTCTAGCACGCAGATCCATGCCCCGGACGGTGCTGTAGCACCCAGAACAATGCCCTGGAAGATGCTGTAGCACCAAGATCCATGCCCTAGAAGCTGCTGTAGCACGCAGATCCATGCCCTAGAAGCTGCTGTAGCACGCAGATTCATGCCCTGGAAGTTGGTGTAGCACGCAGATCCATGTTCCAGAAGCTGCTCTACCACGCAGATCCATGCCATGTAGCCTCCTCCAGCATCCAGATCCATGCCCTGGAAGATGCTGTTGAAAGCTGATCCAGGCCCTGGAATCTGCTGTAGCATGTAGATCCATGCCCTGGAATCTGCTGTAGAACGCAGATCCTTGCCCTGGAAGCTGATGAACTACAGAGATCCATGCCCTGGCAGCAGCTGTAGCTCGCAGATCCAAACTCTAGAAGCTGCTGTAGC
Source organism: Isurus oxyrinchus (assembly GCA_026770705.1). Classification (NCBI taxonomy): domain Eukaryota; kingdom Metazoa; phylum Chordata; class Chondrichthyes; order Lamniformes; family Lamnidae; genus Isurus; species Isurus oxyrinchus. The sequence continues at coordinate 46,321 of JANJGN010002646.1, forward strand.
ATGTAGATCCATGCCCTAGAATCTACTGTAGCATGTAGATCCATGCCCTCGACGCTGCTGTAGCACGCAGATCCATCCCCGGGCAGCTGATGTAGCAGCAAGATCCATGCCCTAGAATCTGCTGTAGAACGCAGATCCATGCCCCAGAAGCTGCTGTAGCACACAGATCCATGACCTAGAAGCTGCTTTAGCACGCAGAACCATGCCCGAGACGCTGCTGTAGCACGCAGATCCATGCCCCGGAAGCTGCTGTAGCACGCAGATCCATGCCCTAGAAGTTGCTGTAGCACGCAGATCCATGACCAGGAAGCAGCTGTAGCTCGCAATTCCATGCCCTTGAAACTGCTGTACCTCGCAAATCCATGCCCTTGAAGCGGCTGTAGCTCGCAATTCCATGCCCTTGAAACTGCTGTAGCTCGCAAATGCATGCCCTTGAAGTGGCTGTAGCTCGCAAATCCATGCTCTTGAGTCTTCCCTAGCATGCAGAATCATGGCCTAGAAGCTGCTGTAGCACGCAGATCCATGCCCTAGAATCTGCTGTAGCACGGAGATCCATGCCCTGGGAGCTGCTGTAGCATGCAGATCCATGCCCTGGAAGCCACTGTAGCACGCAGAGCCATGCCCTGGGAGCTGCTGTAGCATGCAGATCCAAGTTCCAGAAGCTGCTGTAGCACACATATCCATGTTCCAGAAGCTGCTTTAGCACGCAGATCCATGTTCCAGAAGCTGCTGTAGCACGCAGATCCATGTTCAAGAAGCTGCTGTAGCATGCAGATCCATGTTCAAGAAGCTGCTGTAGCATGCAGATCCATGTTCCAGAAGCTGCTGTAGCACGCAGATCCATGTTCCAGAAGCTGCTGTAGCACGCAGATCCATGACCAGAAGCTGCTGTAGCACGCAGATCCATGATCCAGAAGCTGCTGTAGCACGCAGATCCATGTTCCAGAAGCTGCTGTAGCACGCAGATCCATGTTCCAGAAGCTGCTGTACCACACAGATCCATGCCATGTAGCCTACTCCAGCACGCAGATCCATGCCCCGGAAGGTGCTGTAGCACCCAGAACAATGCCCTGGAAGATGCTGTAGCACCAAGATCCATTCCCTAGAAGCTGCTGTAGCACGCAGATCCATGCCCTAGAAGCTGCTGTAGCACGCAGATCCATGCCCTAGAAGCTGCTGTAGCAGGCAGATTCATGCCCTGGAAGTTGCTGTAGCACGCAGATCCATGTTCCAGAAGCTGCTCTACCACGCAGATCCATGCCATGTAGCCTCCTCCAGCATCCAGATCCATGCCCTGGAAGATGCTGTTGAAAGCTGATCCCAGGCCCTGGAATCTGCTGTAGCACGTAGATCCATGTCCTGGAATCTGCTGTACAACGCAGATCCTTGCCCTGGAAGCTGATGTACTACAGAGATCCATGCCCTAGACGCTGCTGTAGCACGCAGATCCATGCCCTAGAAGCTGCTGTAGCACACAGATCCATGCCCTAGAAGCTGCTGTAGCACGCAGATCCATGCCGTTGAGGCTCCTCCAGCACGCAGATCCATGCCGTTGAGGCTCCTCCAGCATGCAGAATCATGCGCTAGACGCTGCTGTAGCACGCAGATCCATGACCCGGAAGTTGCTGTAGCACGCAGATCCATGCCCTGGAATCTGCTGTAGTACTCAAATCCTTGCCCTGGCAGCTGATGTACTAAGGAGATCCATGCCCTGGAAGCCGTAGTAGCACGCAGATCCATGCCCTAGAAGATGCTGTAGCACGCAGATGCATGCCCTAGATGTTGCTGGAGCACCCAGATCCATGCCATGGAAGCTGCTGTAGCACGCAGACCCATGCGCTGGAAGTTGCTGTAGCAGGCAGATCCATGACCAGGAAGCTGCTGTAGCATGCAGATCCATGCCCTTGAGGCTCCTCCAGCACGCAGATGCATGCACTGGATGCTGCAGTAGAATGCTGATACATGCTCTAGATGCTGCTGAAGCACCCAGATCCATGCCCTGGAAGCTGCTGTAGCACGCCGATCCATGCCCTTGAGCCTCCTCCAGCATGCAGATCCATGCCCTGGAAGCCACTGTAGCACGCAGATCCATGCTCTTGAGGCTCCTCCAGCATGCAGAATCATGCGCAAGACACTGCTGTAGCATGCAGATCCATGGCCTAGAAGCTGCTGTAGCATGCAGATCCATGCCCTAGAAGCTGCTGTAGCATGCAGATCCATGCCCTAGAATCTGCTGTAGCATGCAGATCCATGCCCTGGAAGCCACTGTAGTATGCAGATCCATGCCCTGGGAGCCACTGTAGCATGCAGATCCATGCCCTGGGAGCTGCTGCAGTATGCAGATCCATGTTCCAGAAGCTGCTGTAGCATGCAGATCCATGCCCTGGGAGCTGCTGCAGCATGCAGATCCATGCCCTGGGAGCTGCTGCAGCATGCAGATCCATGTTCCAGAAGCTGCTGTAGCATGCAGAACCATGTTCCAGAAGCTGCCGTAGCACGCAGATCCATCATCCAGAATCTGCTGTAGCACGCAGATCCATGATCCAGAAGCTGCTGTAGCACGCAGATCCATGATCCAGAAGCTGCTGTAGCACGCAGATTCATGACCAGAAGCTGCTGTAACACGCAGATCCATGCCCTGGAAGCTGCTGTAGCACCCAGAACAATGCCCTGGAAGGTGCTGTAGCACCAAGATCCATGACCTAGAAGCTGCTGTAGCACGCAGATCCATGCCCTAGCAGCTGCTGTAGCACGCAGATCCATGCACTGGAAGCTGCTGTAGCACGCAGATCCATGCACTGGAAGCTGCTGTACTACGCCGATCAATGCCCTTGAAGTTGCTGTAGCACACAGTTCCATGCCCTGGAATCTGCTGTAGTACTCAGATTCTTGTCCTAGAAGCTAATGTTCTACGGAGATCCATGCCCTGGAAGCCGCAGCAGCACCCAGATTCATGCCCTTGAGGCTCCTCCAGCATGCAGAATCATGCGCTAGACGCTGCTGTAGCACGCAGATCCATGCCCCGGAAGCTGCTGTAGCACGCAGATCCATGCCCTAGAAGTTGCTGTAGCACGCAGATCCATGACCAGGAAGCAGCTGTAGCTCGCAATTCCATGCCCTTGAAACTGCTATAGCTCGCAAATCCATGCCCTTGAAGTGGCTGTAGCTCGCAAATCCATGCCCTTGAAACTGCTGTAGCTCGCAATTCCATGCCCTTGAAGCGGCTGTAGCTCGCAAATCCATGCCCTTGAGTCTTCTCTAGCATGCAGAATCATGGCCTAGAAGCTGCTGTAGCATGCAGATCCATGCCCTAGAATCTGCTGTAGCACGGAGATCCATGCCCTCGAAGCCACTGTAACACGCAGATCCATGCCCTGGGAGCTGCTGTAGCATGCAGATCCCTGCCCTGGAAGCCACTGTAGCACGCAGAGCCATGCCCTGGGAGCTGCTGTAGCATGCAGATCCCTGCCCTGGAAGCCACTGTAGCACGCAGATCCATGCCCTGGAAGCCACTGTAGCACGCAGAGCCATGCCCTGGGAGCTGCTGTAGCATGCAGATCCAAGTTCCAGAAGCTGCTGTAGCAAGCAGATGCATGTTCCTGAAGCTGCTGTAGCACACAGATCCATGTTCCAGAAGCTGCTTTAGCACGCAGATCCAAGTTCCAGAAGCTGCTGTAGCACGCAGATCCATGTTCCAGAAGCTGCTGTACCATACAGATCCATGCCATGTAGCCTACTCCAGCACGCAGATCCATGCCCCGGAAGGTGCTGTAGCACCCAGAACAATGCCCTGGAAGATGCTGTAGCACCAAGATCCATGCCCTAGAAGTTGCTGTAGCACGCAGATCCATGCCCTAGAAGCTGCTGTAGCACGCAGATTCATGCCCTGGAAGTTGCTGTAGCACGCAGATCCATGTTCCAGAAGCTGCTCTACCACGCAGATCCATGCCATGTAGCCTCCTCCAGCATCCAGATCCATGCCCTGGAAGATGCTGTTGAAAGCTGATCCAGGCCCTGGAATCTGCTGTAGCACGTAGATCCATGCCCTGGAATCTGCTGTAGAACGCAGATCCTTGCCCTGGAAGCTGATGAACTACAGAGATCCATGCCCTGGCAGCAGCTGTAGCTCGCAGATCCAAACCCTAGAAGTTGCTGTAGCATGTAGATCCATGCCCTGGCAGCAGCTGTAGCTCGCAGATCCAAACCCTAGAAGTTGCTGTAGCATGTAGATCCATGCCCTCGACGCTGCTGTAGCACGCAGATCCATGCCCTAGAAGCTGCTGTAGCACGCAGATCCATGCCGTTGAGGCTCCTCCAGCATGCAGAATCATGAGCTAGACGCTGCTGTAGCACGCTGATCCATGACCCGGAAGTTGCTGTAGCACGCAGATCCATGCCCTGGAATCTGCTGTAGTACTCAAATCCTTGCCCTGGAAGCTGATGTACTACGGAGATCCATGCCCTGGAAGCAGTAGTAGCACGCAGATCCATGCCCTAGAAGCTGCTGTAGCATGCAGATCCATGCCCTGGAATCTGCTGTAGTACTCAAATCCTTGCCCTGGAAGCTGATGTACTACGGAGATCCATGCCCTGGAAGCCGTAGTAGCACGCAGATCCATGCCCTAGAAGCTGCTGTAGCACGCAGATCCATGCCCTAGACGCTGTTGTAGAACGCAGATCCATGCCCTAGAAGCTGCTGTAGCACGCAGGTCCATGCCGTTGAGGCTCCTCCAGCATGCAGAATCATGCGCTAAACGCTGCTGTAGCATGCAGATCCATGACCCGGAAGTTGCTGTAGCACGCAGATCCATGCCCTGGAAGCTGCTGTAGCACGCAGACCCATGCTCTGGAAGTTGCTGTAGCATGCAGATCCATGCACTAGAAGTTGCTGTAGCAGGCAGATCCATGACCAGGAAGCTGCTGTAGCACGCAGATCCATGCCCTTGAGGCTCCTCCAGCACGCAGATGCATGCACTGGATGCTGCAGTAGAATGCTGATACATGCTCTAGATGCTGCTGAAGCACCCAGATCCATGCCCTGGAAGCCACTGTAGCATGCAGATCCATGCTCTTGAGGCTCCTCCAGCATGCAGAATCATGCGCTAGACACTGCTGTAGCATGCAGATCCATGGCCTAGAAGCTGCTGTAGCATGCAGATCCATGCCCTAGAATCTGCTGTAGCATGCAGATCCATGCCCTACAATCTGCTGTAGCATGCAGATCCATGCCCTGGAAGCCACTGTAGCATGCAGATCCATGCCCTGGGAGCCACTGTAGCATGCAGATCCATGCCCTGGGAGCTGCTGCAGCATGCAGATCCATGTTCCAGAAGCTGCTGTAGCATGCAGATCCATGTTCCAGAAGCTGCTGCAGCATGCAGATCCATGTTCCAGAAGCTGCTGCAGCATGCAGATCCATGCCCTGGGAGCTGCTGCAGCATGCAGATCCATGTTCCAGAAGCTGCTGTAGCATGCAGAACAATGTTCCAGAAGCTGCTGTAGCACGCAGATCCATGTTCCAGAAGCTGCTGTAGCACGCAGATCCAAGTTCCAGAAGCTGCTGTAGCACGCAGATCCAAGTTCCAGAAGCTGCTGTAGCATGCAGCTCGTAGATCCATGCTCTGGGAGCTGCTGTAGCTCGCAAATCCATGCCATAGAAGCTGTTGTAGCGCACAGATTCTTGCCCTGGAAGCTGCTGTAGCCCACAGTACCATCCCCTGGCAGCTGTTGTAGCACGCAGATCCATGTTCCAGAAGCTGCTGCAGCACGCAGATCCATGTTCCAGAAGCTGCTGTAGCACGCAGATCCATGTTCCAGAAGCTGCTGTAGCACGCAGATCCATGACCAGAAGCTGCTGTAGCACACAGATCCATGTTCCAGAAGCTGCTGCAGCACGCAGATCCATGTTCCAGAAGCTGCTGTAGCATGCAGATCCATGTTCCAGAAGCTGCTGTAGCACGCAGATCCATCATCCAGAAGCTGCTGTAGCACGCAGATTCATGCCCTGTAAGCTGCTGTAGCATCCAGTACTATGCCCTGGAAGGTGCTGTAGCACCAAGATCCATGACCTAGAAGCTGCTGTAGCACGCAGATCCATGCCCTAGAAGCTGCTGTAGCACGCAGATTCATGCCCTGGAAGTTGCTGTAGCACGCAGATCCATGTTCCCGAAGCTGCTGTAGCACGCAGATCCATGCCATGTAGCCTCCTCCAGCATCCAGATCCATGCCCTGGAAGATGCTGTTGAAAGCTGATCCAGGCCCTGGAATCTGCTGTAGCACGTAGATCCATGCCCTGGAATCTGCTGTAGAACGCAGATCCTTGCCCTGGAAGCTGATGAACTACAGAGATCCATGCCCTGGCAGCAGCTGTAGCTCGCAGATCCAAACCCTAGAAGCTGCTGTAGCATGTAGATCCATGCCCTCGACGCTGCTGTAGCTCGCAGATCCATGCCCTAGAAGCTGCTGTAGCACGCAGATCCATGCCCTAGAAGCTGCTGTAGCACGCAGATCCATGCCGTTGAGGCTCCTCCAGCATGCAGAATCATGAGCTAGACGCTGCTGTAGCACGCTGATCCATGACCCGGAAGTTGCTGTAGCACGCAGATCCATGCCCTGGAATCTGCTGTAGTACTCAAATCCTTGCCCTGGAAGCTGATGTACTACGGAGATCCATGCCCTGGAAGCCGTAGTAGCACGCAGATCCATGCCCTAGAAGCTGCTGTAGCACGCAGATCCATGCCCTAGAAGCTGCTGTAGCACGCAGATCCATGCCGTTGAGGCTCCTCCAGCATGCAGAATCATGCGCTAGACGCTGCTGTAGCACGCAGATCCATGACCCGGAAGCTGCTGTAGCACGCAGATCCATGCCCTAGAAGCTGCTTTAGCACGCAGAACCATGCCCTAGACGCTGTTGTAGAACGCAGATCCATGCCCTAGAAGCTGCTGTAGCACGCAGGTCCATGCCGTTGAGGCTCCTCCAGCATGCAGAATCATGCGCTAGACGCTGCTGTAGCATGCAGATCCATGACCCGGAAGTTGCTGTAGCACGCAGATCCATGCGCTAGAAGCTGCTGTAGCATGCAGATCCATGCCCTGGAATCTGCTGTAGTACTCAAATCCTTGTCCTGGAAGCTGATGTACTACGGAGATCCATGCCCTGGAAGCCGTAGTAGCACGCAGATCCATGCCCTAGAAGATGCTGTAGCACGCAGATGCATGCCCTAGATGCTGCTGGAGCACCCAGATCCATGCCCTGGAAGCTGCTGTAGCACGCAGACCCATGCTCTGGAAGTTGCTGTAGCATGCAGATCCATGCACTAGAAGTTGCTGTAGCAGGCAGATCCATGACCAGGAAGCTGCTGTAGCACGCAGATCCATGCCCTTGAGGCTCCTCCAGCACGCAGATGCATGCACTGGATGCTGCAGTAGAATGCTGATACATGCTCTAGATGCTGCTGAAGCACCCAGATCCATGCCCTGGAAGCCACTGTAGCATGCAGATCCATGCTCTTGAGGCTCCTCCAGCATGCAGAATCATGCGCTAGACACTGCTGTAGCATGCAGATCCATGGCCTAGAAGCTGCTGTAGCATGCAGATCCATGCCCTAGAATCTGCTGTAGCATGCAGATCCATGCCCTACAATCTGCTGTAGCATGCAGATCCATGCCCTGGAAGCCACTGTAGCATGCAGATCCATGGCTGGGAGCCACTGTAGCATGCAGATCCATGCCCTGGGAGCTGCTGCAGCATGCAGATCCATGTTCCAGAAGCTGCTGTAGCATGCAGATCCATGCCCTGGGAGCTGCTGCAGCATGCAGATCCATGTTCCAGAAGCTGCTGTAGCATGCAGAACAATGTTCCAGAAGCTGCTGTAGCACGCAGATCCATGTTCCAGAAGCTGCTGTAGCACGCAGATCCAAGTTCCAGAAGCTGCTGTAGCACGCAGATCCAAGTTCCAGAAGCTGCTGTAGCATGCAGCTCGTAGATCCATGCTCTGGGAGCTGCTGTAGCTCGCAAATCCATGCCATAGAAGCTGTTGTAGCACACAGATTATTGCCCTGCAAGCTGCTGTAGCCCACAGTACCATCCCCTGGCAGCTGATGTAGCATACAGATCCATGTTCCAGAAGCTGCTGCAGCACGCAGATCCATGTTCCAGAAGCTGCTGTAGCATGCAGATCCATCATCCAGAAGCTGCTGTAGCATGCAGATCCATCATCCAGAAGCTGCTGTAGCACGCAGATCCATCATCCAGAAGCTGCTGTAGCACGCAGATCCATGCCCTAGAAGATGCTGTAGCACGCAGATGCATGCCCTAGATGCTGCTGGAGCACCCAGATCCATGCCCTGGAAGCTGCTGTAGCACGCAGACCCATGCTCTGGAAGTTGCTGTAGCATGCAGATCCATGCACTAGAAGTTGCTGTAGCAGGCAGATCCATGACCAGGAAGCTGCTGTAGCACACAGATCCATGCCCTTGAGGCTCCTCCAGCACGCAGATGCATGCACTGGATGCTGCAGTAGAATGCTGATACGTGCTCTAGATGTTGCTGTAGCACCCAGATCCATGCCCTGGAAGCTGCTGTAGCACGCCGATCCATGCCCTTGAGCCTCCTCCAGCACGCAGATCCATGCCCTGGAAGCCACTGTAGCATGCAGATCCATGCTCTTGAGGCTCCTCCAGCATGCAGAATCATGCGCTAGACACTGCTGTAGCATGCAGATCCATGGCCTAGAAGCTGCTGTAGCATGCAGATCCATGCCCTAGAATCTGCTGTAGCATGCAGATCCATGCCCTACAATCTGCTGTAGCATGCAGATCCATGCCCTGGAAGCCACTGTAGCATGCAGATCCATGCCCTGGGAGCCACTGTAGCATGCAGATCCATGTTCCAGAAGCTGCTGCAGCATGCAGATCCATGCCCTGGGAGCTGCTGCAGCATGCAGATCCATGTTCCAGAAGCTGCTGTAGCATGCAGATCCATGTTCCAGAAGCTGCTGCAGCATGCAGATCCATGTTCCAGAAGCTGCTGCAGCATGCAGATCCATGCCCTGGGAGCTGCTGCAGCATGCAGATCCATGTTCCAGAAGCTGCTGTAGCATGCAGAACAATGTTCCAGAAGCTGCTGTAGCACGCAGATCCATGTTCCAGAAGCTGCTGTAGCACGCAGATCCAAGTTCCAGAAGCTGCTGTAGCATGCAGCTCGTAGATCCATGCTCTGGGAGCTGCTGTAGCTCGCAAATCCATGCCATAGAAGCTGTTGTAGCGCACAGATTCTTGCCCTGGAAGCTGCTGTAGCCCACAGTACCATCCCCTGGCAGCTGTTGTAGCATACAGATCCATGTTCCAGAAGCTGCTGTAGCATGCAGATCCATGTTCCAGAAGCTGCTGTAGCACGCAGATCCATCATCCAGAAGCTGCTGTAGCACGCAGATTCATGCCCTGTAAGCTGCTGTAGCATCCAGTACTATGCCCTGGAAGGTGCTGTAGCACCAAGATCCATGACCTAGAAGCTGCTGTAGCACGCAGATCCATGCCCTAGAAGCTGCTGTAGCACGCAGTTCCATGCCCTAGAAGCTGCTGTAGCACGCAGATCCATGCCCTGGAAGTTGCTGTAGCACGCAGATCCATGATCCAGAAGCTGCTGTACCACACAGATCCATGCCATGTAGCCTCCTCCTGCACCCAGATCCATGCCCTGGAAGATGCTGTTGAATGCTGATCCATGCCCTGGAATCAGCTGTAGCACGTAGATCCATGCCCTGGAAGATGCTGTAGCACCAAGATCCATGACCTAGAAGCTGCTGCAGCACGCAGATCCATGCCCTAGAAGCTGCTGTAGCACGCAGATCCATGCCCTAGAAGCTGCTGTAGCATGCAAATCCATGCCATGGAAGCTGCTGTAGCACGCAGAACCATGCCCTAGAAGTTGCTGTAGCACGCAGATCCATGCCCTTGAGGTTCCTCCAGCATGCAGAATCATGCGCTAGACGCTGCTTTAACATGCAGATCCATGCCCTAGAAGATGCTGTAGCACGCAGATCCATGCCCTGGAATCTGCTGTAGTACTCAAATCCTTGTCCTGGAAGCTGATGTACTACGGAGATCCATGACCTGGAAGCCACAGTAGCATGCAGATCCATGCCCTAGAAGATGCTGTAGCACGCAGATCCATGCCCTGGAAGCTGCTGTAGCACCCAGATCCATGGCCTAGAAGCTGCTGTAGCACGCAGATCCATTCCCTGGAAGCTGCAGTATTATACATTTCCATCCCCTGGAAGCTGCTGTTGAATGGAGATCCATGCCCTGGGAGCTGCTGTAGCTCGTAGATCCATGCTCTGGGAGCTGCTGTAGCTCGTAAATCCATGCCATAGAAGCTGTTGTAGCACGCAGATTCTTGCCCTGGAAGCTGCTGTAGCCCACAGTTCCATCCCCTGGCAGCTGTTGTAGCATACAGATACATGTTCCAGAAGCTGCTGCAGCACACAGATCCATGTTCCAGAAGCTGATGTAGCATGCAGATCCATGTTCCAGAAGCTGCTGTAGCACGCAGATCCATGTTCCAGAAGCTGCTGTACCAGACAGATCCATGCCATGTAGCCTCCTCCAGCACCCAGATCCTTGCCCTGGAATCTGCTGGAGAACGCAGACTCATGCCTTAGAATCTGCTGTAGAACGCAGATCCATGCCCTAGAATCTGCTGTAGCAGGCAGATCCATGCCCTAGAAGCTGCTGTAGCATGCAGATCCATGCCCTAGAAGCTGCTGTAGCATGCAGATCCATGCCCTGGAAGTTGCTGTAGCACCAAGATCCATGACCTAGAAGCTGCTGTAGCACGCAGATCCATGCCCTGGAAGCTGCTGTAGCACCCAGATTCATGCCCTGGAAGCTGCTGCAGCACGCAGATCCATGCCCTTGAGGCTCCTCCAGCATGCAGAATCATGCCCTGGAAGCTGCTGTAGCACGCAGATCAATGCCCTTGAAGTTGCTGTAGCACACAGTTCCATGCCCTGGAATCTGCTGTACTACTCAGATCCTTGTCCTAGAAGCTAATGTTCAACGGAGATCCATGCCCTGGAAGCCGCGGTAGCACCCAGATCCATGCCCTTGAGACTCCTCCAGCATGCAGAATCATGCGCTAGACGCTGCTGTAACATGCAGATCCACGCCCCGGAAGCTGCTGTAGCATGCAGATCCATGCCCTAGAAGTTGCTGTAGCACGCAGATCCATGACCAGGAAGCAGCTGTAACTCGCAATTCCATGCCCTTGAAACTGCTGTAGCTCGCAAATCCAGGCCCTTGAAGCGGCTGTAGCAAACAAATCCATGCCCTGGAAGCAGCTGTAGCACGCAGATCCATGCACTGGAAGCTGCTGTAGCACGCAGATCCATGCACTGGAAGCTGCTGTACTACGCCGATCAATGCCCTTGAAGTTGCTGTAGCACACAGTTCCATGCCCTGGAATCTGCTGTAGTACTCAGATCCTTGTCCTAGAAGCTAATGTTCTACGGAGATCCATGCCCTGGAAGCCGCAGCAGCACCCAGATTCATGCCCTTGAGGCTCCTCCAGCATGCAGAATCATGCGCTAGACGCTGCTGTAGCACGCAGATCCATGCCCCGGAAGCTGCTGTAGCACGCAGATCCATGCCCTAGAAGTTGCTGTAGCACGCAGATCCATGACCAGGAAGCAGCTGTAGCTCGCAATTCCATGCCCTTGAAACTGCTGTAGCTCGCAAATCCATGCCCTTGAAGCGGCTGTAGCTCGCAATTCCATGCCCTTGAAACTGCTGTAGCTCGCAATTCCATGCCCTTGAAGCGGCTGTAGCTCGCAAATCCATGCCCTTGAGTCTTCTCTAGCATGCAGAATCATGGCCTAGAAGCTGCTGTAGCATGCAGATCCATGCCCTAGAATCTGCTGTAGCACGGAGATCCATGCCCTCGAAGCCACTGTAGCACGCAGATCCATGCCCTGGGAGCTGCTGTAGCATGCAGATCCCTGCCCTGGAAGCCACTGTAGCACGCAGAGCCATGCCCTGGGAGCTGCTGTAGCAAGCAGATGCATGTTCCTGAAGCTGCTGTAGCACACAGATCCAAGTTCCAGAAGCTGCTGTAGCACGCAGATCCATGACCAGAAGCTGCTGTAGCACGCAGATCCATGCCCTAGAAGCTGCTGTAGCACGCAGATTCATGCCCTGGAAGTTGCTGTAGCACGCAGATCCATGTTCCAGAAGCTGCTCTACCACGCAGATCCATGCCATGTAGCCTCCTCCAGCATCCAGATCCATGCCCTGGAAGATGCTGTTGAAAGCTGATCCAGGCCCTGGAATCTGCTGTAGCACGTAGATCCATGCCCTGGAATCTGCTGTAGAACGCAGATCTTTGCCCTGGAAGCTGATGAACTACAGAGATCCATGCCCTAGACGCTGCTGTAGCATGTAGATCCATGCCCTAGAATCTGCTGTAGCATGCAGATCCATGCCCTAGAATCTGCTGTAGCATGCAGATCCATGCCCTGGAAGCCACTGTAGCATGCAGATCCATGCCCTAGAATCTGCTGTAGCACACAGATCCATGCCCTAGAAGCTGCTGTAGCACGCAGATCCATGCCGTTGAGGCTCCTCCAGCATGCAGAATCATGCGCTAGACGCTGCTGTAGCACGCAGATCCATGACCCGGAAGCTGCTGTAGCACGCAGATCCATGCCCTAGAAGCTGCTTTAGCACGCAGAACCATGCCCTAGACGCTGTTGTAGAACGCAGATCCATGCCCTAGAAGCTGCTGTAGCACACAGATCCATGCCGTTGAGGCTCCTCCAGCATGCAGAATCATGCGCTAGACGCTGCTGTAGCACGCAGATCCATGACCCGGAAGTTGCTGTAGCACGCAGATCCATGCGCTAGAAGCTGCTGTAGCATGCAGATCCATGCCCTGGAATCTGCTGTAGTACTCAAATCCTTGTCCTGGAAGCTGATGTACTACGGAGATCCATGCCCTGGAAGCCGTAGTAGCACGCAGATCCATGCCCTAGAAGATGCTGTAGCACGCAGATGCATGCCCTAGATGCTGCTGGAGCACCCAGATCCATGCCCTGGAAGCTGCTGTAGCACGCAGACCCATGCTCTGGAAGTTGCTGTAGCATGCAGATCCATGCACTAGAAGTTGCTGTAGCAGGCAGATCCATGACCAGGAAGCTGCTGTAGCACGCAGATCCATGCCCTTGAGGCTCCTCCAGCACGCAGATGCATGCACTGGATGCTGCAGTAGAATGCTGATACATGCTCTAGATGCTGCTGAAGCACGCAGATCCATGCCCTGGAAGCCACTGTAGCATGCCGATCCATGCCCTTGAGCCTCCTCCAGCACGCAGATCCATGCTCTTGAGGCTCCTCCAGCATGCAGAATCATGCGCTAGACACTGCTGTAGCATGCAGATCCATGCCCTAGAATCTGCTGTAGCATGCAGATCCATGCCCTACAATCTGCTGTAGCATGCAGATCCATGCCCTGGGAGCCACTGTAGCATGCAGATCCATGCCCTGGGAGCTGCTGCAGCATGCAGATCCATGTTCCAGAAGCTGCTGTAGCATGCAGATCCATGCACTGGGAGCTGCTGCAGCATGCAGATCCATGCCCTGGGAGCTGCTGCAGCATGCAGATCCATGTTCCAGAAGCTGCTGTAGCATGCAGATCCATGCCCTGGGAGCTGCTGCAGCATGCAGATCCATGTTCCAGAAGCTGCTGTAGCATGCAGAACAATGTTCCAGAAGCTGCTGTAGCACGCAGATCCATGTTCCAGAAGCTGCTGTAGCACGCAGATCCAAGTTCCAGAAGCTGCTGTAGCACGCAGATCCAAGTTCCAGAAGCTGCTGTAGCATGCAGCTCGTAGATCCATGCTCTGGGAGCTGCTGTAGCTCGCAAATCCATGCCATAGAAGCTGTTGTAGCACACAGATTATTGCCCTGCAAGCTGCTGTAGCCCACAGTACCATCCCCTGGCAGCTGTTGTAGCATACAGATCCATGTTCCAGAAGCTGCTGCAGCACGCAGATCCATGTTCCAGAAGCTGCTGTAGCATGCAGATCCATCATCCAGAAGCTGCTGTAGCACGCAGATCCATCATCCAGAAGCTGCTGTAGCACGCAGATCCATGCCCTAGAAGATGCTGTAGCACGCAGATGCATGCCCTAGATGCTGCTGGAGCACCCAGATCCATGCCCTGGAAGCTGCTGTAGCACGCAGACCCATGCTCTGGAAGTTGCTGTAGCATGCAGATCCATGCACTAGAAGTTGCTGTAGCAGGCAGATCCATGACCAGGAAGCTGCTGTAGCACACAGATCCATGCCCTTGAGGCTCCTCCAGCACGCAGATGCATGCACTGGATGCTGCAGTAGAATGCTGATACGTGCTCTAGATGTTGCTGTAGCACCCAGATCCATGCCCTGGAAGCTGCTGTAGCACGCCGATCCATGCCCTTGAGCCTCCTCCAGCACGCAGATCCATGCCCTGGAAGCCACTGTAGCATGCAGATCCATGCTCTTGAGGCTCCTCCAGCATGCAGAATCATGCGCTAGACACTGCTGTAGCATGCAGATCCATGGCCTAGAAGCTGCTGTAGCATGCAGATCCATGCCCTAGAATCTGCTGTAGCATGCAGATCCATGCCCTACAATCTGCTGTAGCATGCAGATCCATGCCCTGGAAGCCACTGTAGCATGCAGATCCATGCCCTGGGAGCCACTGTAGCATGCAGATCCATGCCCTGGGAGCTGCTGCAGCATGCAGATCCATGTTCCAGAAGCTGCTGTAGCATGCAGATCCATGTTCCAGAAGCTGCTGCAGCATGCAGATCCATGTTCCAGAAGCTGCTGCAGCATGCAGATCCATGCCCTGGGAGCTGCTGCAGCATGCAGATCCATGTTCCAGAAGCTGCTGTAGCATGCAGAACAATGTTCCAGAAGCTGCTGTAGCACGCAGATCCATGTTCCAGAAGCTGCTGTAGCACGCAGATCCAAGTTCCAGAAGCTGCTGTAGCATGCAGCTCATAGATCCATGCTCTGGGAGCTGCTGTAGCTCGCAAATCCATGCCCTGGCAGCTGTTGTAGCATACAGATCCATGTTCCAGAAGCTGCTGCAGCACGCAGATCCATGTTCCAGAAGCTGCTGTAGCATGCAGTTCCATGTTCCAGAAGCTGCTGTAGCACGCAGATCCATCATCCAGAAGCTGCTGTAGCACGCAGATTCATGCCCTGTAAGCTGCTGTAGCATCCAGTACTATGCCCTGGAAGGTGCTGTAGCACCAAGATCCATGACCTAGAAGCTGCTGTAGCACGCAGATCCATGACCAGAAGCTGCTGTAGCACGCAGATCCATGCCCTAGAAGCTGCTGTAGCACGCAGATTCATGCCCTGGAAGTTGCTGTAGCACGCAGATCCATGTTCCAGAAGCTGCTCTACCACGCAGATCCATGCCATGTAGCCTCCTCCAGCATCCAGATCCATGCCCTGGAAGATGCTGTTGAAAGCTGATCCAGGCCCTGGAATCTGCTGTAGCACGTAGATCCATGCCCTGGAATCTGCTGTAGAACGCAGATCTTTGCCCTGGAAGCTGATGAACTACAGAGATCCATGCCCTAGACGCTGCTGTAGCATGTAGATCCATGCCCTAGAATCTGCTGTAGCATGCAGATCCATGCCCTAGAATCTGCTGTAGCATGCAGATCCATGCCCTGGAAGCCACTGTAGCATGCAGATCCATGCCCTAGAATCTGCTGTAGCACACAGATCCATGCCCTAGAAGCTGCTGTAGCACGCAGATCCATGCCGTTGAGGCTCCTCCAGCATGCAGAATCATGCGCTAGACGCTGCTGTAGCACGCAGATCCATGACCCGGAAGCTGCTGTAGCACGCAGATCCATGCCCTAGAAGCTGCTTTAGCACGCAGAACCATGCCCTAGACGCTGTTGTAGAACGCAGATCCATGCCCTAGAAGCTGCTGTAGCACACAGATCCATGCCGTTGAGGCTCCTCCAGCATGCAGAATCATGCGCTAGACGCTGCTGTAGCACGCAGATCCATGACCCGGAAGTTGCTGTAGCACGCAGATCCATGCGCTAGAAGCTGCTGTAGCATGCAGATCCATGCCCTGGAATCTGCTGTAGTACTCAAATCCTTGTCCTGGAAGCTGATGTACTACGGAGATCCATGCCCTGGAAGCCGTAGTAGCACGCAGATGCATGCCCTAGATGCTGCTGGAGCACCCAGATCCATGCCCTGGAAGCTGCTGTAGCACGCAGACCCATGCTCTGGAAGTTGCTGTAGCATGCAGATCCATGCACTAGAAGTTGCTGTAGCAGGCAGATCCATGACCAGGAAGCTGCTGTAGCACGCAGATCCATGCCCTTGAGGCTCCTCCAGCACGCAGATGCATGCACTGGATGCTGCAGTAGAATGCTGATACATGCTCTAGATGCTGCTGAAGCACCCAGATCCATGCCCTGGAAGCTGCTGTAGCATGCAGATCCATGCTCTTGAGGCTCCTCCAGCACGCAGATCCATGCCCTGGAAGCCACTGTAGCATGCCGATCCATGCCCTTGAGCCTCCTCCAGCACGCAGATCCATGCTCTTGAGGCTCCTCCAGCATGCAGAATCATGCGCTAGACACTGCTGTAGCATGCAGATCCATGCCCTAGAATCTGCTGTAGCATGCAGATCCATGCCCTACAATCTGCTGTAGCATGCAGATCCATGCCCTGGAAGCCACTGTAGCATGCAGATCCATGCCCTGGGAGCCACTGTAGCATGCAGATCCATGCCCTGGGAGCTGCTGCAGCATGCAGATCCATGCCCTGGGAGCTGCTGCAGCATGCAGATCCATGTTCCAGAAGCTGCTGTAGCATGCAGAACAATGTTCCAGAAGCTGCTGTAGCACGCAGATCCATGTTCCAGAAGCTGCTGTAGCACGCAGATCCAAGTTCCAGAAGCTGCTGTAGCACGCAGATCCAAGTTCCAGAAGCTGCTGTAGCATGCAGCTCGTAGATCCATGCTCTGGGAGCTGCTGTAGCTCGCAAATCCATGCCATAGAAGCTGTTGTAGCACACAGATTATTGCCCTGCAAGCTGCTGTAGCCCATAGTACCATCCCCTGGCAGCTGTTGTAGCATACAGCTCCATGTTCCAGAAGCTGCTGCAGCACGCAGATCCATGTTCCAGAAGCTGCTGTAGCATGCAGATCCATCATCCAGAAGCTGCTGTAGCATGCAGATCCATCATCCAGAAGCTGCTGTAGCACGCAGATCCATCATCCAGAAGCTGCTGTAGCACGCAGATCCATGCCCTAGAAGATGCTGTAGCACGCAGATGCATGCCCTAGATGCTGCTGGAGCACCCAGATCCATGCCCTGGAAGCTGCTGTAGCACGCAGACCCATGCTCTGGAAGTTGCTGTAGCATGCAGATCCATGCACTAGAAGTTGCTGTAGCAGGCAGATCCATGACCAGAAGCTGATGTAGCATACAGATCCATGTTCCAGAAGCTGCTGCAGCACGCAGATCCATGTTCCAGAAGCTGCTGTAGCATGCAGATCCATCATCCAGAAGCTGCTG